>PVJC01002355.1:28223-80626 GCA_004026665.1 Murina feae | reverse complement strand
GGGTCCCAGACTGTGAGAGGGCACAGGCCGGGCTGAGGGACTCCCTCCACCCCAAGAGCACAAATTTTTGTGCACCGGGCCCCTAGTAATAATAATAATAATAATAATAATAATAATAACAACAACAACATTCTCCTTTCCATCTTCTCTGCTTTGCCCTCCTCCTGTGACATCTCTGCCCCAGGTCCTAAGGTCATTCTCCCCTCCCTGAGGTCATTGGACAGTGTCTCTGAGTGGTGTTCTGTTTCAGTACTAGCTCCCGGCTAGCTCCTAGGTTCACCCTAGGTAGGACTAGGAGAGCTCCTGGTTCACCCGAGGAAGGACTAGAAGAAGGGCTGAACCCAGAAATCAGCCTGAAGATGGTGCTGATGAAGCCAACTTCATTCCCTTGTGGTAGCCGCAGGTCTCAGCAATCTGTTGGCATGGTGAACAGTCTCACACTCCAGGTAGGTCATAGATGGGGGGGAGGAAATGTCTCTTGGGAGGAGTGAGCCTCAGAAAAAGAAGAGCCAAGAAAAGATACAAATGCTATAAGAGCCAAAGGAATGTCCATCAGTCGTCCTTAAGACTGCTTCGTTCCCTCCCCTTGTGATGTGCAGCTCATTTCCAGGGAAAGAGGCTCACAAACCCCCCTACCCGTTCACAAGACCCTGTCCACTCTGTTTAGTACAGTTAGCTGGTACTGTCCTAAATATGCCAACAACATGGCCCTTACCCCACGATCATCTGCCTGTTCACATTCTCCCCTTGGAAGAGTGACTGTAAGAGAGCGTATGAGTCTCACAGAAGGGCCTCTGGGTAACAGAGACCACATCTGGGTTCCTCTTGGCAGGAAACTTGTAACGCCCGATTCTTCACTGATATTTACTGTGTGCCATCCATGTACCAAGCTGGAAATAAAATACTGACCCAAACCCAGTTGCTGTCTTCTAGAAGCTCACCATGTAATTGGGGCTACAGACATTGCTCCTCCAGGTCTCGGGGCTATAGGGACGGTGCCCAGAATACCTTTCTCCTACTTCTCGGCATATTCACATTGTCTGCATCCTTCAAGGCCCGGCTCGAATGCTGTCTCTTCCTTGATTACATAGCTGCTGAGAGCAGTGGGTTTTTTTCCTGCCTCTGAATGGTCAAGCACTTGTCTCTCTCTCAGGACACATCATGAGAGAGGTGCTTGTACTAGATGTGTTTGCATGCACAGTTGGTCTTCTCCACTAGACGCTACAATTCTTAGCGCAAAGATGGTCTTGTACATCTTTGTATCCCTTAGAGTTCCCCACGCAGCACCTCAGAAGTGCTCCAAAAGTAGTCTCACTTCCTTCCACATAAGGATGCCTGTTGGCCCTGACTGGTTTGGCTCGGTGGATAGAGCGTCAGCCTGCAGACTGAAGGGTCCCAGGTTCGATTCCGGTCAAGGGCATGTATGTTGGTTGCGGGCACATCCCCAGTGGGGAGTGTGCAGGAGGCAGCTGATCGATGTTTCTCTTTCATTGATGTTTCTAACTCTATCCCTCCCCTTTCCGCTCTGTGACAAATCAATAAAATCTATTTTTTTTAAAAAAGAAAGGATGCCTGTTGGATGAGTGAAGACTTGTCTGTGGAGCTGTTGGGGGTTCCTCGTTTTTAAAAAGCATTTTTATTGCTAATTTAAAACTCTTTGTTAGGATTTTACCAATTAACACAAAGCTTGAACTCCATGTAGACAGCATGGGCTTCTTATGTATTTTTTTGCAACTATGTGTACACACACACACACACACACACACACACATTATGCAAATTAGGCTGGGACGACCCAACGGGTCAGGACCAGACCAGACGGGAGGAGATTGCGGGTGCAGGTGAGACCCAGAGCAGAGATGAGACAGACACAGGGGGGCCTGCCAGAGCCGGCGCTGCAGCTCCCGCGGCCTGGAGCAGACACAGGCAGGGGGGTAGGGGAGCCTGGGGGGAAGTCAGGCGTGGGTCCCATGGCGGGCTGGGGTGCCTCCTCCTGCGATGTCCATTGCACGCTGGGCCTCTAGTACTGTTATACTGTTATAGAGGATTATCGCTCAGTATGCAGCTGTTTCTGTGTCATGATATGAAGTGTTGACACCCTGTGTGACTGTTAAGGAAGGGAACGGACCTTCTGCACTCCTGGCCGTGGCTCTGCACCTGCCCAGGTGCTGCTGGTAAAGTTCAAACCCAGACGGCCTGGCCCCGAAGGGAGGAGACTCCCCGCCAGGGGCTTCCCATCTCAGGTGAGAAGGCTCAGGCTTCCCCATCAGAGTCACAACCTCAAAACCATCCTGCCTAGAAGGACGGGTTTGCCCCGCATGAAAAGAAATGGCTCAAAACATCAGGAAAAGCCCAACGGTGGCTAAGGAACGGTTTTTTGGGGGGTGGATTTTTAAAGGAACTTTTTAAAAGTATCAGAAATGATGGCTGGGTCTTGGGATGGCGCTTACTCTGTACAGTCCGCAGGTTAGACTTACACATGAAATGTCTCGTTTAATTTTCAAACCCCTAAGTACTACTGTTCCCCCAGGTTTGCCGAGGGGGGAAGTGAGGCTCAGGAGACCTAATAACTGTGCCCAGAGTCACCATACCCGAGTTTTTCTGGGTGGACCCGAGCTGAGACACTTGCTCATACCCCGGCTCCCACTCCTGCTTCCGGAACCTGGCGTGCAGTGAGGGGCGACGGTCCTGGATCTGCTAGAAGCGCCCTTAGGGGTCAACCTGCTCCCACCTCCTCGCTTTACAGAGAAGGGAACTAGGACTCAGAGTGATGGAGGGACTTGTCCCTCGGGCCGCTGCGCAGCGACACGGAGACGTGCAGGGAACTGCAGCCGGGCCTTTCACAAGAGGGGGCTCTGGAGGCCGGAAGTGAGCCCCGCGTCCCGGGTCCATCCGAGACAGAGCCGGATCCAACCCCGGGCGCGCCAGGTGCGGGGCCCTGCGTTACCTGCACTTTCACCTGCGGCACCAACCACCCGGCACCCCGGGAACTCCTGTCCGTGGCGCACAGGCCCTGGGCCAGGGGTGACAAGATGCTGACACGGAGTCGGGCTTCGCCTCGCCGGACCCCTTCGCTTCAGAACGCAGAGGGCCTCGAGCGCGCGGACGGAGGACCCCGAGGAGAATTGGGGAGCGCCAGTTCGAGAAGCAGGGCCGCCTGGCCGCCTCCCCGCAAGCCTCCCCTTTTCCCCCTCAAACGGCTGCAGACCTGGGCTAACGCAGGGGCACCTGAGAGGGAGCGACAGCTTCGCGCTCCGCAGCCGAACTGCCGGGCCTTTGAGGGATGAAGTTCCCATGGAAACCAGAGGAGGCCTTGGCGCCTGCGTCGACGCGCTAGGCACTCTGGGAAATGTAGTTTCCGGACTGTCCCTGAGTGGCCAAGAGGAACGAACGCAAGATGGCGCCCGAGCGTAGCGAGCGGTTCAGAGTCGCCGGGTTTGCGCGCCCTGGCGCCGCGGGCGTAGGAGAGGCCGCGGAGGCCTGAAGGGCAGTTTCTCTTGGCAGCCGCGGCTCTGAGGTGTCTGGGATGCAGGGTGCAGAGACGGGGCGCGTACTCTTGGGCGCGTTCAGTTTTGACTTTGGAAAACTTGTCCTGACGAGGGGCCGCCCTGGCTCCGGGCCTGCCCTAGCCTGGGCTGAGCCGAGCCCAGCCCGACGGAGGGAGAACGTTCTGAAGGTGGGAGCTGGCCCAGAGCGAAGCGACTGACCGAGGGACGTGAGCTCGCAAGTGTTCAAGTCCGGGCGGGGCGGCAGCGGCTGCTCCTGAGAGGCTCCTGTATCAGGTGGGAGTTGAACTGGGACTCGGGGAGCAGAGGTCGCCCTGATCCTCCCTCCCGCTCCCCTTCTTCCCCGGAGCTCCCAGCGCTTCCCACCCCGGCGCGGGCCGCCTCAGGCTCAGCTGGGAGCTCAGTGCAGGGGCTGCCGGAACCGCCCTCTCGACTGAGATCTAGAAACCTCGGCCGCGGCTCGGGCCTGGCTCCTGACCTGCACGACAGTGGGCTTGCACAGCCTGCCGTGTCTTCTCGGGGAGTGTTGCAATGTCACACGCGAGGACATTGGTGTGTAGGCTCAACAGTCCATCCGCTGTACATTGGTACAACTTGTTGGGAGGAAATTAGGCAATGCCTTTCAAAATTAAAAATGCACGTAGCCGTTGGTTCAGCAATTTTAGAAATATGCCCCATAGATTTAGAGGCCATGTGTGCACAAGAAAGTATGGATAAGGGTGCTACTTATTTGGCATGGAAAAAAAAACAACCAACCTATCAGCAACTTACATGTTCATCATTTAAGTTCACTTAAGTAAGTGACGGATTCCATAAAATGGAATGTGGTTGTTAAACTAGAGGCCCCGTGCTGGGGGGTGGGGGGGGGGGTCGGTCCCTCAGCCAGGCCTGTGGCCTCTCACAGTCTGGGACGCCTCCGGGGATGTCCACCTGCTGGCTTAGGCCCCTCCCTGGGGGATCAGGCCTAATCTGCAGCCCTACATCCTTAGCATTGATGAGGAGGTGGGAACCTCTCAGGCCACCACTGCTGTGCTGGCAGCTGGCAGCCTGGCTTGTGGCTGAGCAGAGCTCCCCCTTTGGGAGTGTACTGACCACCAGGGGGCAGTTCCTGCATTGAGTGTCTGCCCCCTGATGGTCAGTGTGTGTCATAGTTGTTCTGCTGTTAGGGTTAATTTGCATATTACCCTTTTATTATATAGGATAAGGCCGAGCAGCAGCTCCTTTTGCTCAAATAAATGCTTTTTATTCTTTAAAAAATAAATGAAAATAAGGCAGAGCTTTTTGTACTGGTGTGCAATTCTTCGTGATATGAAAAAAAATTTTCAAAGTGAGAATAAGCAGTATGTTAATATACTATAGTTTATATTTTTAAAAAGAACACACCAATATATTTGATGACATAAGCACAGAATGTCTTTGGGACGTCTCAACAAGCTGGTAACAGTGGGTGCCTGGGAAGAGAGAAGGATAGGATCTGAGGAACACATACTTTTAATTTTATGCCTTTTTTAAAAACTATTTTTTGCCCCTTTAACAATTTGTGAGTTTGCATATATTGTATAGCATTTTAATCATTAGTCTTTTCATGCAGTTTCCAGTTTTTGTTCCCCTGTGTGCTGAACTCTTACTTCTCAAGAGTCCTCCATAGACTCTGGTGGGCCCACAGCTCTGAGTTCACAACTGGAGTTTCCTGGCACTGACACTTCCACCTGCCCCTAGCCTCGGGCCACTGAAAGGGCAGGGTGGGTGAGATTCATGGTTGGCTACAGGGGGACATTCAGCCCCTAGTGTTAGTTCAGCAGGGTGGGCCAGCTAAGTGGATTAAGAATCAGAACTAGCTTCTCTGTACCCCACCTTGTGACCTTTGGCATGATAACCACACTACATACCAACCAAAGTAGTGTGCTACAGGACAGAAAATGCGATCTTGGAAAGGGGATGCAAGTGACAACAATGGAGCCACTTTCTCGCCTTGAACACTACAACTAAGCAGTGGGAACCCCTAGGCAGAAGGGGAAGGCCCAACGAGGGTCCTTCCCCGGCAATCACAGTCTGTCTTGGAAAATCAGACTCTTGCCTGTAGCAGGAAAAGGGTTCTCAGGACCCAAAGTCTGCTCAAGAACTAGCACCAGGTGTCCAAAAGGAGCTTAATTTTTGGAACAGGCTTGGTCCTGTCCAGGCAGGTGTTGGCCGCCTCCACTTCCTCATGAGTAACTCCCCTCAGCTGTCCCAACAGGGCCACGCACCTGCTGCCCAACGCAGGCTTGTTTCCCTGCCGACCCACCTGAGGGAGGCGTGGGCCGCTAACATTTACCTAGGCCCAGCCCTCGGAGGTGATGGAGACAACACTGGGGTCCCTCCTCCATTGTTCCTCCCACCCCAGCCCAAACACACACCTCGAGACACCTGGGAATTGTGAGGACGCTGGAAGGAGTAAAAAGAGGCCAGACGCCTTGTGTAACTGCAGAAGAACTGGACTGACAGTAGATGGTTTCATCATAAAATCAAAAATAATATGAAAATGGCGTTTTTTTTTATTTCTAAGTACAAAGTCAGATACTATTAAGACTATGAAAAACTGGCCAGAGGCTGTGAAGGACAAAAAGAGGGCTCTCTTTGCCTGGCGCCGTGTCCCAGGGCCTTGCCATGGGAGGGAGGTGGGTGTTGGTGGGGAGGGGGTGGAAGGGGCAGCAGCAAAAGACTGCAGCCGGCTGTAGGTTGTGTGAGGGAGGCCAACCTACCAGCCTCATCAGAGGGCCCAGCTCTCTGCTGCTCAGAGCTTCCCAGGACTGAGGACTGAGACTGAGGTCACTCTAGTCTAGACCTTTGGAGGTCACTGGTTCTCTGGCCTAGAGGGCCCCAGAAAGAAAGGGGGGAGAGATGAGGCCGACAGGAGTGGGTGAGGGAGGGAGCACGAGGGAGCACTGGGAACTGCTTTATTCCATGGCTGCAAGTGTTTTAGGCAGCGGTTGAGAATGCCCCCAAAGCACCTTCATTCTCTCTCCTATATCCCCAATCGCTGAGGAAGTCTTGAGCCCTTGGACAGGTGGAATGAGTCTAAGATTTAAGGCTGTAGAAGCTGAGGCTGTAGTGAAGGGGCCTGGAACCTCCTGGGAAGAAGCTAAGAGGAGAGCAGACAAGCTGACGGGAGTGAGGAGTGCTCATCCCAGGAGCTGTATTCAGGCACCTCTATTAGTGTCTAAGGGGGCACAGGCATGTGTGAGGGCTCAGGCCTCGCCCTCCTCCCCACTGCCATCCACGCTGGCCTGCCTCACCACCTTCCTGAGTCTGGGTGTGGAGGAATAGCCAGCCTCCCTCTGCTCCTGCTCCTGCTTTTGCTCCTGCTCCTGGAAGGCCCTGGTCCGGCTGGCCACCAGGGCGGCGCTGTTGAGAGCAACCACAGACTGGCGGGACTTCAGGGCAGGCCAAGGCCCCTTGCAGACCCGCCTGCCTCCCTTGGCCTTTGAGACCTGAAGAAAGGGCTGTGGAGCGTCTTCATCTGAGGATTCACTCGAAGAGAAAACCTGGAAGGGGGAAAGTATAAGGAAAAAGGGTCATAGAGTACAGAGCCTGGAAAAGGGTGGGTGCAGAATGTTTGTTGACTGAATACTAAAAAACTGAGCTACTCACAAGACATTTCCCTAGGAGGGAAGCCCCCATCCCAGCCCTACTGCCCTTGCTCCTCAGCCCACACCTGTCTAAGCTTTCTAGCCCCAGAAGCCCTCCTTAGCTTCCCTGCACCTGCCATGTCATTGAGGCCCCCCACTTCCTCATCCTGCCCCCTCTGCCTTTGTTTGATTTATTTGAGAGAAAGAGATAGACAATGATTTGTTGTTTCACTTATTTATGCATTCAGTAGTTGATTTTTTAAATATATTTTTTTAATGATTTCAGAGAGGAAGGGAGAGGGAGAGATAGAAAAATCAATGATGAGAGAGAACCATTGATTGGCTGCCTCCTGCACACCCCCACTGCGGACAGAGCCCGAAACCCTGCATGTGCCCTTGACCAGAACTGAACCTGAAACCCTTCAGTTTGCAGGCTGACGCTCTATCCACTGAGCCAAACTGGCCAGGGTGCATTAGTTGATTCTTGTATGTGTCCCGGCCAGGGATTGAACCCATAACCTTGGTGTGTTGGGACAATGCTCTAACCAACTGAGCTACCCAGTCAGGGGCCCCCTCTGCCTTTAGACGGTCATTTGTAAAACACATTCCAGGTGCCAGGACCTGAGCTGGGTGTGGGGTGAGGACAGCCTGCCTTTAGGACCACCCACACCCATCCATCCACCATTCCTTCTTCCCCATTCTTCTATACCCAGTACTACCCCCTCTATAAGGCGCTCCTAAATGTTCCCTTCCTCCATGAGATGAGCCCTCCTTCCCCCAGGTCAGCCAGGACTTCAGTCACATCCGAGCTATAACCCCTTGCATCTCCTCCTTTAATATGTTGCCTCTCGGATTTGGGAAGGGCTGACCCCCATCTAGGGTCAGCAGTCAGTGGTCTAGCTCCTGGCCTGGGGAGGGTGCTTACTGCACAGCTGGGGACCCCGGCCCCTTAGGAAGCAATCCTTGTGCCAGGCTGAGAGCTGCCTGCAGCCTCCCGCCGGCGCTCACTCCCAAGGAGCCCCTGGATGCCTTGGTCACACGACTGCTCTCCAGCTCCCATGGGAGCAGCACTCGCCTGCCCCCTTTAGGCCTCCACTGCTCTGAGGAGACCAAAGAGAACTGCCCACGGTGTGGTCCCCATGCTCAGGCGCCCCTTGCTCGGGGCTGAAAGTGGAGCACCAATCCTGGTCTTTCTCCATCCTCCCGCCACCTGCCCCCTCCTCTCTGTCCCAACCCTGCCTCCTCAGCCTGGGCTCCTTCCTCAGCCCAGCCTCACCTCTGGCAGGTCGTCAGCCCCTGAGGTGCTCTCCAGCTCTGAGGGGGGCTCCAGGAGGCTGATGGACCTCATGACCCCTCGGAGGTTGATGCGGGGCCTTGGTCCAGGCTCTTCTCTTGGGGATGCCTGGCTTTCCTCCAACCCCATGGCCATCACCTCCCCACTGCCCCCTGGTTCTGGCAGGAACAGTGGGAACGGTGTAGAGACCTCAGGGGCCAGGGACTCCTCTGGGGAGACCCCACCCACTTTCTGCTCCCAGACATGGCTCTGCCGGCTGTGGGAAGATGGCCCTGAGTCAGCTCGGAGTGACCCAGCGGCCACCCCAGCACCCCTGTCCCTCAGTCCTCCACTTGGTACCTGGCAGTCAGGATGCCCTGGTAGGTCTGCAGCTGGCGCAGGAAGCCTGGGTTGGGGCGGGCGATGGGCCGGAGCTCCTGCACATGGCGCAGAGCCTGCTCCAGGCTCCAGCCGTACTGCTTCATGGCATAAGCTACCACTGTGGCCGCCGAGCGGCTGACACCCATCTTGCAGTGGACCAGCACTCGGGTGCCCTGCGCTCTGTGGAGGCAGGACATTATTAGCCCCCTTCCTGCCCCCTCGCTGTGAGGGGCCCTGCAGTATGGGGGAGGGCGGACAGCGGACAGACTCACTGCCCAGGCAGAGGGGGAAGGAAGCAGCCAGGAGGAGGACATGGGAGCTCTTGAAGCTGGTGTTGGGGAGGCAGTGAGGTTGGGACACCTGACCTTGCGGCCTCCACAAAGCGGTGTGTCTCCTTCCAGTGAGGCAGCAGCTGGGCTGACTCTTCGTCCCAGAGGCGCACATTGTGGTAGATGAAGCGCTCGGGGTAGAAGTTGTCGATCTCCCGGGCCATGTTCAAGATATGACTGACCCTGCGGCAGGGAATGGGAGGCGAGGCTAACGTGGCCAGGGGACCTGGCGGGCCTGGGGGTTTCTGTTTAGTTCTTGGTTCTGAGTCAGGTGAGGGTGGCACAGTTATGATGGGAGGAGGTGATGACTGTAGCCCCGAGACCATCATTTCACCCCACTGGGCCGTGTCCCCTCTAGTCCAGGTAGCTGCTGGGCTTGGCTGCAACCCTGGGCCTTCTGTTATTCTCAGAAGTCAGTTTGAGAACAATTGTTGAACTAAGCTGGATTGGGAAGGTCTGTAGCAGCTGGGTGACGGGCCATAACTGGGGGACAAATGATAGGAACTTATGGGAGCCAGCAGCCAGGTCCCCCCAGGAGAGGGGCACTTCCACTCCCCTTTACAGCGTGCGGAGGGAGAAGAGTTGGGCCAGGGAGCCACACTGAGCCAGCCAGGTGGTTGTTTTGTTCTGGCCCAAGACCATGCTGAGGGGAATGGCCCCAGGCACAGAGTGGGAAGCTGAGTTAGCAGCTGCTGAGGGGAGTCTGGGGGTTTCTGACCAGGTGGCCCCTTGAGGGGAGGCTAAGCAAGGGGGGTGACCGGCTATGGGCAGTCCTGAGGGAGCTCAGAACCCTACCTGTTTCTCTGCAGCTCTTCCAGGTTCGCTGCATTCCACTCCGAGCCCTGTGGACAGGGAGAGAAGCATCATTCTTCCCCCGCACCGGCTGCAGCTGTCCTCATCTCCCGCCCTCACCCTGCAGCTCACCAGGTAGAGATGGGGGAAGATGCGGGAGGCCCGGTCTCGCTGCGCCATGAGCAGCAGCATCTGGTTATCGATGAAGTCTCGGTACTGTTGGAGAGGGTGACCCAGGCGCAGCTCCAAGGCCTGGCGGATCTGCAGTGCAGACAGGAAGGACAGGAGAGGCTCCTGATGACCCACCCTTCCCTCCAGGGCTTCTGGGGACAGTACGGCCCTATCTATTCAGAAGAGCATCTGGGACTGGCTCAGGACAGGAGGAAAGCTAGGTGGGAAGACTCCAAGGGGAGGAAAAGTCTGGCTCCTAGCTGGAGGGGGCCTCCACCATATCGAGCCCCAGTTCCTCCCTGGCCCCGCACCCTGCTCACCTCTTTGGAAGTGATGCTGTCCAGGTCACTGGTGTCCAATACTTTCCATAGCTCAGCCCGGATTGCCTGCTCCATCTGCTCCTGTTCCAAGGGCCTGGGAGCCAAGCCCATCATTCCAGGGACTGCTTCCCTGCTTTGCCATGGCAGCCCCCCATTTCCTCTCTTCCCTGTACTGACCTGCCAGGCTCAGCACTGGGAGGCCGGAGAGACTCCAGGTCAGCCATGGCCATCCACTCGTTGAGACAGCTCTGGTCAGAGCTCAGTCTGTCCTGGTAGTGGCTGGCCCAGGTGAGGGCACTGCCCCCTGGCACAAGACCACTGCCTAGAGCTGCCTCACATGCCTGGTGCAATACCTGGAGTGTGGCCCTGGGACAGAAGAGAGGCTGGGTCACACTGTCCTCCCTGCTACCCCTACCTGGACCCTGCAGCCACCTCTGAGGAGAGGCCAGCTGAGGTTGGACTACCCCAGCTCTTACCACATGGTCTGGATGGAGATCGGCTTGAAGATTCGACTCTGCCCACCAGATGTCACACTGAAGCCCCTGAGGGAGAGCAGGTAGGGGTGGAACCCCACTCCAGGCCCTGGGACACAGCCCCTGAGAGGCGCACCCACTAGACACTTCATGAGGCTGGTTCTCAGAATATGTATACATTTGAGCTTCAAAATAAGCCCCTTTTGCCAGATATGGGGCAGCTGAGGCCCAGAGAAGTTAGGTGACTTGCCTAGGATCACACAGTAAATCTGAGGTCGAGCTGAGAGTAGGTCCAGGTCTCAGACACCCAGCCTGGAGTTCTGCAGCAGCTCCCCAGTGCCCCACCTCTCCATCATATACATCACACCCTCGGCCTCTCCTCTCTCCTTTCCCCGCCCTCCAGTTGCCATCTCTTACCCATCTCCATCTAGGTACACCTGGGTGTCACTCCAAAGAGGCAAGACCAGGCCCAGGGTGCAGCTGTAGGAGCTGGCAGGACACAGAGGAAAACCCATTGTTCCCCAGCACCTCGCTCCCTCGCCCCCTCCCTTCCTCTCCCTGCTCCCACCTGCTATCAGGGAAGTCCACTCCCAGGAGGACTGTTTCATCCTGGCTCACACGGTCTCTTGTGGAAACTACCAGCAGGTAGCGGAGCCGAGGAGGTCGTGCTGCCTCCAGCTGGGCTGCCTGGGGGAGGTGGGAAGAGAGATCCCAAGGTCACGGTGGCCCCGAGGACCCTGCCCTCCTCACCAGGACACACACCTGGGCCTAGAACAGACCTGCTGTCTGTTCCCTCCATGCCATCCCCTTCTTCCCAGACATCAGATCAGTGGTTACATTCCAGGGGTTCCCAACTTTTGAATTTTATGGTCTAAGAAAATGTTTGAAAAGATTTTCCTTACAGGGTGTATGTGTGGAAAAAGGGGAGAAGGAACCTGACAAAGATTGCCCATTTTTTATTGTTGCCTGGGAAGGAGGTTTAAAATAAACCCTTTCACTTGCCATTACCATCATTTCATTCAAGAAATGTTTCTTACCAAAGAAATAGGAAGGGCACAATCTCACAATAAAAGATGGTGTCTCCGTGGAGGGAACTCAGTTCTACAAAAGGCTGAGTGCGCCTTCCTTGTCTCCTTTTGCTGGGGACTAGTCCTCGCACTCCCACCTGTGTCCCGCCGCCCACGGGCCCCTCCAGCACACTGGTGGGTGCTCAGCAGGCTCCCTGAGCACCGGTCCATTATGGGCAACTCACACTGTTAGGAAGGCCTTGCTGTGGCTGCACAGAAACCTGTCCCTGTGTAATCCCAGCTCTTGGGCCTACCTGGACCCTACAGGCTCAGGCAGAACAAACCTCTCTGTCCTTCCCCAGCCCTTCAGACACCTGAAGATAGGAACTCTCCCCTTTAAACAACCCAGCTGTCAGGGTTTGGGTAAACCCTCACTCCCCAGGGTGCCCCCCGCCCTCACACCATTGCTTCCCAGAGACTCACACACTGGCTCCATTCTGTCCTCCTCTCCTCCCATCCCAGGGATGGCTCCCTTCCCCCTCCAAGAGGGCCCCTCACCAGGCGAATGTCGTCCTGCGGCCTCAGCAGCTCCACCATGAGGAGGAGGTGCTGACTCTGCTCCTGCTTCTGGGGACTCTGGGGCCCATGCCCATTGTCTGTCTGGTCCCCGTGGAGCTGCTCTTCACCCGAGGGTTCCTCCGCGGGCTGAGAGCTGGGCTCAGCTGCATCTCCACTGACGCCTCCATCCTGCAGTCCCAGGACAGCCCCATGGAGCACTGCAAAGCTCTGCCTGGCAGGGCAGGGGGAACCTGTTTTGGCCTGTTGTACCTCTTAGGACAGGGGCACATCAGAATCACCCGGAGGGCCTGTTACAACAGGCACTGGGCCCCCATCTGCATCGATTCAGCAGGTATGGAGTGTGGAGACCTGAGAATGTGAATTTCCAACGAGTGCCCAGGTGATGTGGCCACCGCGCTCTATAACTGAGCGTTGCTCCCTTTTCCTTTCCACCTGCCTAACTCAAAGGACACTGCGAACTTGATGGGGACCCTGTGGTCCCATCTTGCCCTTGGGCTGGTGGTCACTAGTCTGGCATAATGGGCAAAGGAACCCCACACGGATCAGGGGAAAGATGAAAGCGAAGGCAGCCATGCCCCCCGCACACTGCCCCACAGGTCCAGTGGTTGGCGCTGGCTGTGAGCCCTCCAGGATGGCAGGGGCTAGTGCCCACGCAGACCCACTGCTCCCTCCACATCCATTCCCCTGAGCTCTGGAGGGAGGTATCTGTGCTGGGGGAGGTGCTCACCTTCGCTGGAGCCGGCTTCTCTGTTGGGAGGCCTGGTCCTGCTGGGAAAGCAGCAGCCCCCAGGGCAGAGTTAGGACATACTAGGGTGGGGGAACCCCCCCCAACCCCACCTCTATGGGGAGTGAAACCAGAAAAGGTGTCGGATACCCTTCCTACCCCGGTCTGCACCCACAGGAGGCCGTGGGGGAGTCCAGCCCGGTCCAGGTAGGGCAGCAGGGGGTAAAGGTGGGTGGGGTGCTAGGGTTTGGCCCGCATCTGGGCCAGAAGGGGGTAGAGCCTGCCCCGGCTGGTCTGGCGCTCAGAGCGCCGTCTTGCCCTGGGCACAGTTCCTGGGGGGGTCTTGAGGCTGAGACCTAGGGTCCTCCTCCCCGCACCTCCAGTCCCGTGGGCAGGACGCGCTCCCCCGGGCCCAGCTGGCAGCCAGCTCCGTGGGCAGGACCACAGCAAAGCCAGACTCACCGAGGGCCCCACCGGCGTGGAGTGGCCGCTGGCCGGGGGCGAGCGGCTCACTGTGACCAGAGCCATGGGGTCAGGCGGGAGGCACCTGGGCCGGCCCTGGGCACTGAGCCCTCCCGCGGCCACACGGACAGTCCCTGCCCAGCGGGACCAGGAAGGAGAGACCAGAGCCACCCGGGCCTGGCACCTCCTCGGGGGTGGCCCTTAAAGGGCCAGACGCCCGTCCAGCCCGGCCTGCGCAGCCGGCACCGCAGGGCCGCCGCCCCACCCCTCCCCTCCGGCCTCCCCGGGTTCTGCCCGCCTCGTCCCCGCCTCCCAAACACGTTGGAGGCGGAGTCCGGGGCGGAGCGCAGGTGCGGAGAAGGGAGGTTTGGTCCCTCCTCCCAGGAAGCACCCCAACCCGTCCTGTTAGGTCCCCTGGACTCTGCTTTGGGCCTCAAAGGTTCTGCTACCTACAAAGGTGGGTCCTAGGGAAGGCCGACTGGGGGGACACAGGTCAGGCAGCGCGTTTTAGTGGGGGGCACCCCATATTTCTCCATGTGGTTGACCCTCATGCCCCCACTCCCTGCGTGAGCTACTGGAGACATGCTCGTGGGGGGTCCTCAGGCTCCCCACCCCCGGAAGTGAGCAGGGCGGGCTGAGCAGGTTCACAGAGAGAAGTGACTTGCCCAGAACACTCCCATAGTATGTGCCGGAGCCAGAGCAGGAACCAGGCCTGGGGTGCAGGCGGCTCTGGCTGTAAGTAGAGTCTGAAGGCTCCGTGTTGCCCCCTCCTGACAGGAGCAGGAGTGGGTTGTGGGAAAGCAGACTGGGTGGCAGGAGGGACCTGGGTCTTCCCGAGGTGGCACAGGGCTCAGGCGAATTGATTTTTATGAAGCACCTACTCTGCATGGGCACTTGCCACATGCTGGCTCATTTTACCCTCCCTCCGGCAGCCCTGGCCAGGAAGAACGTGGTCTCATTTCACAGCTGAGGAAACTGAGGCTCAGAGAGGCTAAGGGGGCTGCGGCCAAGATTTGAACCCAGGTCTGACACCATCACCTTCCACCCGATCGAGCAGAGCAAGCCTGCCGCTGAAGTCTCTTTATTTCCATCTTGGTCTCCAGTGCAAGCCTATCCCCAGGGCTCCAGGCCCCAAACTCAGCAGCAGAGTTTATAAATAAATAAGTTACAAAAGCGGGTCAGGGAGTGGCCTCCCCGGGGCTGGGCAATCAGTGCTCAGTGTTCTGTGAGCGAGAGCCGCAGGATCCGCTGTAAGTCTTCCTCCTCCTGCTGCCCTCGCCGTTCCCGCTCCTCCTGCTCCCGTGAGGACAACTCCAGGGCCAGACGAAGCTGCTCCTCAAAGCTCGGGGGGCTCGGGGCCAGGGGGGTCCTGTGAGGGGATCCCGGGCCCCTGGGCTCTGTGGACATCTGCAGGCTTTCCTGGAGGGCCCTTCAAGGAAAGGGTGAGAGGGAGCAGGCAGGTGAGCACCAGGGCTGGGGAGGAGGCCAAGGGCTGGGACATGGCTTTGAAGGACAAGGACAAGGACAGGGTGGCTGGGTCTTGGGAGATCAGAGAGAAGAGACAAGGTGTGGCCCTGTCTTCCCACCCCACAGGCCGCCTTCGGTGCTGGGGAGTGACGCTAATGGAAGGTGGTCCTGGGACAAGCACCTCCCTGCTACCACCTCCACCAGCCAAGGACCTCACGGCGCTGAGGTAGGGCAGCGCTGAGACGTGGACTAGTAGGTCCCAGGACTCACCGCTCCAGCTGAAGATGTTCCTCATAGGCCATGGCTCGGGGAGGAGGGTGGGTGCCAGGCCTGGTGTTGGTCAGGGCTTCCCAGACAGTCACCTGCAGCAGCCAGAGCCCAGAGCCGTCATCTCTGCCATCCCTGCCCATACCCAGGCCCTGCCCTGCCCGCACCCCACCTGCTCCGCCTCTGTGCCTGCCTCCAGCAGGCTCTGCTGGATGGCGAACTGGAGCAGGTCGTCGTCCTCGTCGCGGAGGGGCTCACTGCGCTCCGCGCCCAGCACGCTGTACCCCTCAGGCACCTCGAACACCGAGGGGTCCACCTCGCATGGGAAAGGGCTCCCTGGGGTGACAGAGGGACCACACTCAGCCCCAGGACTTACACACCAGCAAGTCATGTGGCCCTCTCCCTCCATAGCAGTACCTGAAGCTGGGACAGCGGAGCCAGGGGCTGGCACCCACACCGAGCTCAGAGGCTCGTCACAGCCACACAGGTTGCTGAAGGTGATGCGGGCATTGAGCACATGGAAAAGGGGAATCTCTGTGAGGAGACAGCCAAGCCTGAGCCACTGTGGCCATAGACCCACCTGTGCCTGGCCCCTGTGGCCACGTCCCACCCCACTCCCTGGAGCTCCCTGAGGCCTCCCTGCTTCCCCACCACCCTCTTACCAATCTTGACTGGGAAGCCAGGTGGGAGGCGAAGGGTGATGAAGTCCCGAAGCTTGGCAAAGTGAGCGTTGCTGATGGCCATCAGGTCAATGATGGGTGTCACCTGGTCACCCAGGGAGAGTGGGTGCTCCTCGCTCAGCCACAGTGTTGCCTTGAATCTGCCCAGCCAACCGCAGGGCGTGGGTCTAGGAACCTCTGATGGCCCCTCTCCTAAAGCCCACCCACTCCGGACACCTGCCTTTACTCTGGCCTTCTGCCTAGCCTGGGTTCCCTCTTCTCTCCTCAGCTGCCCCTGCCTGCTTCCCCCAGGAGCTTGTGACCTTCTGATACTATGGCTTGAGCTGCCCCAGACCCTGGAGCCAATGGTAGTTTGTGCCAGCTTAACTCGTCTAGATGAGGGCAAGGCTGGGCTGCTGGCTTAAGTCTGAGCCTGGTCTACAGCCCTGACCCCCTCCTCAGCCCACAGCTGGCCAGCACAGCCCACAGGTCAGGACGGCCAGGGTTCAAATGCACTGGGTGGCTGCAAGAGGTTCCTGGGACAGTGCTGGGCCCGTCATAAGCTCTATGTCATGGCTCATTAGACCCTCATGGTGCCTAAGTGTGACTTCTCAGTTACTGAGAAGACCAGACTCTGGGAGAGGAAGCCAGGAGGTGGTAGAGCCGTGGGCCCTTCCCACTCTGCTCCAAAGCTGGCCTCCAGCAAGTGCCATTAAATTTCATAGAAAACCATACACGGGTGGTGTTGCCCGCTCATTCATTTGCTCATTCACCAAAGAAGAGTGACCAGTCCTGTGGGCCAAGTCCTGGGCAGGCTGCCAAGTGAGTGGATCCCCTCTTCCTATAGGCCCGTGTGTGACAGGGTTCTCCCAGCTCAGGGAGGCAGGGTCCCCGTCATTGGCGGAAGTCCCAGTTAGCCCTGGACCTCACCTCTGTACTTTGCTGGACATCTCGATGGGGCGGCCGATGTTCCGTGACTCCAGACTGAAGTTGGGGTCAAAGTATTCATCGGGGGAAATGGCTGTGGGGTTGGTGGGGCTGGCTGTCTGCTGCACAGGAACCTGGTGGCCCCAGGACCCCGCTTAGTGCTCATGACAGCACCTGCCTGGCCCTGCCCAGAGGTCGGTCCCAGCCCCTACCCCCAGCCCTGGCTCACCCCGTTGTGGGAGGAGTGCTGCTGGGCCATCCCGAGGAAGGACTGGAACGGAGTCTTCCCCCCTAAGGAGACGGGTGGGAACCCATGAAGGGACTTTAAGCCACTGCCCCCAGGTTGCCCCCACCCATCGTCCACCCTGGGAGCCCTGTCAAGTGGAAGACTGAGCAGACAGAAGTGGGGTGACCCCTCAGCTTGTCCCGGGTACTCTGGCCCCCCTAGACCACATGGTATGACTGGGCAGCAGCAGGCGCACCTGGGTTTACCTTTGCTCCTCGACTTGTCCTGATCAGAGAGGTGCTCCGTGCGTGTGCGTGTCACCAGCTCCACATTGATGGCACTGTACACCTGGGGAGCAGGGCGGTTACAGGGGGAGCTGGGGGCTCAGAGCCTGTTCCCCACACTCAGCCTCACCAGCACGGGACCCAAGTCCTGTCCCCAGGAACAGATGAGAGCTCGCTCCCCACAGTGGAGGAGATGGCAGGGTTTAAACCCTGGGAGGTCACTAATGACAGGGAAATGGTCTGGTTTCATCTCAGTAACTTGGGTGGGGGGCCCGTGCTGTGGGTGACCCCTACGTGTCAGGAGGGGCTGGGTGGTTGGGGCCCATTGAGTTCCCAGGGCTGCACAGGCTTCCAGAGGCCACAGGCTCCTCATCTCTCCCTCCCTATGGGTGGATGAGGAGGAGGAGTGGAGGCCTGGGCCTGTCCTACCCCAGCCCACACCATTAGCCTCTCCTGCCTTGGCCTCGTAGCCGCTAACGGTTTCCATCTTCTCAGACCGCCAGCCCCAGATACCACATTTGTTCCTGAAACAGACCAAACAGGAGTTCATGAGGCCCTGCACCCCCCAACCTTGGGCAAAGCCTCCCCTTTCAAAGACTCCCTCCAATCAGCCTTCTCCCTGTGAAACGTGCAGGGGCCCAGGAGAGGCAGCCTGGGCAGCTGGGACGACTGAACAAGCACTGGGGACTGGCAAGTACTGAGGAGTTATTGTTGATTCTGTTAGATCTGATAATAGCGTTGGGCTGGGTTTAAAAACACCCTTATATGTTAGAGTCATGTGCAAAGGCTGAAATGATATGCCATCTGGGATGTACTTTAAAACAGTCCAAGAAAAAAAAGAAAAAAGGTGAGGAAGGATAGATTCAACAAGTCTGGCAAAATATTTAATAAATGCTGAACTTGGATGATGAGCATATTATACTATTCTCTTCTTTCACAAATATTTGAAATTTTCCATAATAAAAAGTTGAAAATGAAAGTACATTTGATTCAACAATAATAGTTGGGGACTTCAATATCTCCCTTTCAGTAATGGAGGGAATGAGCAGGCAGGTCAACAAGGAAATAGAAGACTTGAACAACACCATAAACCAGACTTAACAGACTTCCTTAAAACACTCCACCCAATAACAACAGAACACACATTCTTCTGAAGCGCACGTGGGATATTCTTCAGGAGAGACCATATGCTAGGCCATAAAAAAAGACGTAATAAAATTTAAAGGACAGAGATCACACAGTGCATGCCCTCCAATCACAATGGAATGAAGCTAGAATTCAATAACAGAAAAGAAGATTTGGGGAACTCACAAATATAAGGAAAGCAAACAACACACTCCTAAACAACCAAAGGATCAAAGAATAACTCAAAAGGGAAATCAGAAAATACTTTGAAGTGAATGGATGTGAAAACACACAACATGTCAAAACTTACGGGACACAGTTAAAGTAGAGCTTAGAGGGAAATTCTTAACTGTAAGTGACTGTATTAAGAAAGAAGAAATCTCAAATCAATAATCTAACCTTTCATATAAGATACTGGGGAAAGAGCCCAGTAAACCCACAACAAGCAGATGGAAGGAAATAATAAGCATCAGAGTGAAAATTAATGAAATACAGAATAGAACAACAATAGAGAAAGTAAACCAAAAGATAGCTCTTTGAAACGATCAACAAAATTGACAAACCTTTAGCTAGATTGGCCAAGAAAACAGATAAGACTCAAATTACTCAAATCAGAAATAAAAAAGGGGCCACTGTTACTGACATTGCAGAAGTAAGGATTATAAAAGCATACAAATGAATAATTGTTCACAAAAAAATTATATAATTTAGGTGAAATGGACAAATCCTAAAGGGACAAAAACGATCAAAACAAATTTTTTAAAAAAATCTAATAGACTTGTAACAAGTAAAGAGAGTGAAGTGGTAATACAATAACCCACAGAAAAGCCCAGTCCAGATGGCTTCACTAATGAATTCCCACCAAACATTTAAAGAATTAACACGGCCTGGCTGGCGTGGCTGAGCGTCAAGGCTACGGTTCAATCCCTGGGTTGTGGGCCCAATCCCCAGTGTGGGCCCTGCAGAAGGCAGTCAATCAATGATTCTCTCTTATCATTGATGTTTCTATCTCTTTCCCTCTCCCTTTCTCTCTGAAATCACACAAGGATATTTTTAAAAATATATTTTATTGATTTTTTACAGAGAGGAAGGGAGAGAGATAGAAAGTTAGATGAGAGAGAAACATCATTGATGTGCCCGCAACCAATTACATGCCCTTGACTGGAATCGAACCTGAGACCCTTCAGTCCGCAGGCCGATGCTCTATCCACTGAGCCAAACCGGTTACGGCCCCAAGGATATTTTTCCATTGATTTTTTTAGAGAGAGTGAAAGACAGAGAGAAATACCGATGTGAGAGAAACACATCCATTGGTTGCCTCCTGCATGCATCTTGACCAGGGTCCAGGCCAGGGAGGATCCTGCAACTGAGGTGCGTGCCTTTGACTGAAATCAAACCCAGGACCCTTCAGTCCGCAGGGCGACACTCTATCCACTGAGCCAAACTGGCCAGGTAACACGGCCTAACTTATACTATGAGGAATTGCACAGATAATAAAACCAGACAAACACATCACAAGAAAAAAACTACAGAACAAAAGAGTAATATTCAAATTAACCATCACTCTGAGACACCTAAACCATGCCCACCAGCCAAGCCACGCCCACCAGCCAATCAGAGCTGCTGTATGCAAATTAACCCAGCCAAGATGGCGGCCGGCAGCCACGGAACTAGAGCAAACAGGAGGCTTCTGTTGCAACTGCCTGCCTAGGCTAGCCGGGCCTCTGCTCAAGGCAACATAGTTTCAATTATAGAAGCCACAGAGCTGAAGCAAACAGGAGGCTTCATTCCTTGCCTAGGCCTCCGCTCAAAGCAACAAAGTTTCAATTGTAGAAGATAAATAAACCCCAGAAACCTGATTCTAGCCAGCCTCGCTGGGACGTTGGGTCAATGGGAGCTGCGGGCAGCCTGAAAATGGCCGTCAGCCCCTCACCCAGGCTGGTCACACCCCCATGGGGTGAGGGTCCCCACTGGGGGGCTTGGCCAGCCTGCAAACAGCCATCAGTCACTCACCCAGGCTGGCCAGGCACGCCAGCAGGTGGACATCCCCCGAGGGGTCCCAGACTGCAAGAGGGCACATGCCGGACTGAGGGACCCTCCCACTGAGTGCACAAATTTTTGTGCACTAGGCCCCTAGTATGAATATAAAATACTAGCCAACAAAATCTAGCAACATATGAAAAGAATCATACACCATGACCAAGTGGACTGTACCAGAGGAATACAAGGTTGATTCAAAGTCTAAAAATCAATTGATGTAACATACATCAATAGAATTTTTTAAAGTTATATGATCATATCAATAGACACAGAAAAAAAGCATCTGACAAAATTCAAACCCTTTCATAATAAAAAACACTTAACAAAGTAGAATAAAAGGAAACTTCCTCAACTTGATAAAGGGCACTCACAACTAACATCACTCTTAATAGTGAAAGACTGAATACTTTTCCCCCAAGGTCAGAAACAAGACAAAGATGTCTGCTCCTGCCACTTCTATTCAACATTTTACTAGATATTCTAGCCAAAGCAATTACACAAGAAAAAGAAATTTAAAAAAACACACACAAAACAGGTTGGATAAAAAGAAGTAATATTACCTCTATTAAATGATGACATCATCTTACATATAAAAATCATAAGAAATCCACTAAAAGTCCATTACAACTAAAAGATGAGTTCTTTGAGATGAGCAAGGTTGCAGGATACATGATCAATACACAAAGATCAACTGTATCTATATAATAAAAGTGTAATATGCTAATTAGATCAATGTCCTTCTGGACATCCTTCCAGACAAAGCCACAGTGGGCGGGGGCTGCCGCAGAGGTAGCAGAGGCCCCCAGCTGCAGTGATGGGGGTCAGGGCCAAGGTCCTTGCACGAATTTTGTGCACCAGGCCTCTAGTTTTTATATATTTGCAATGAACAATTAAAAAATGTAATAAAGAAAATAATTTCATTTATAATAGCATCAAAAAAAATTAAATACTTAAAATAAATTTATCAAAAGAAGTGTAAAAGGTATACAGTTGATCCTTGAACAATTTTGGGGTTAGTGGTGCCTACACCCATGCAACTGAAAATCTGTATAACTTCTGACTCCCCACCCAAAATTAACTATAGTTGGCCCTTTGCATCCATGGAGTCAACCAACTGTGGTTGGGAATTCACAGTTGGGAAACCATGGTTGAAAATTCAAATCAGAATCCCATCTGACTTCTTTGTAGAAATTGACAATCTGAATTGGGTATTCATATGAAATTACAAGGGAATCAGAATACCCAAAATAATCCTGAGAAAGAAGAACAAAGTCAGAAGACTCACAGTTTCCAATTTTAAAACTTACTACAAAGCAGTATCAATTAAGACAGGGTAGCGCTGGAACAAAGACGCGTATATAGATCAATGGAATAGTGTAGAGTCCAGAAATAGACCCATACATCTATGGTCAACTGATTTCCCACAGGGATGTCACATCATTCAATGGAGGGAAATAAGTCTTTTTAGCAAATCAGGCTTGTACAATTGAAAAGTCACAGGCCAAAGAATGGAGTTGAACCCACCATATATAAATATTAACTCAAAATAGATCAAAGACCATTTGTAAGAGCAAAAACTATAAAACTTTGAAAAGAAAATACAGGGGGAAGTCTTCATGACCCTGGTTGGATTTGGCAAAGTATTGTTTGATATGAAACAAAAAGCACAAGCAACAAAAGGAAAGACAGGTAAACTAGACTTCATAAAAATTAAAAACTTTTGTGCTTCACTCTGGCTGGTGTGGCTCGGTCAGGTGTCATCCTGTGCAACAAAGGGTTGCTGGTTCAATTCCCAGTCAGGGCAAATGACCAGGTTCCAGGCTCAGTCCCCAGTGGGGGGCAAACAGGAGGCAGCCAATTGATGTGCTCACACATCAATGTTTCTCTTCCTTCCTCTCTCTCTAAAAATCAATAAACTACTCTTTAAAAACAAACAAACAGCCCTGGCTGGTTTGGCTCGGTGGATAGAGCGTCACATCAGCCTATGGACTGAAGGGTCCTGGGTTCAATTCTGGTCAAGGGCACATACCCAGGTGGCGGGTCTGATCCCCAGTAGGGGCGTGCAGGAGGCAGCCAATCAGTGATACTCTGTCATCATTGATGCTTCTCTCTCTCCATCTCCCTTCCTCTCTGAAATCAATAAAAATATATTTTAAAAAATAATAAATAATCCTATCCAGTTTGAATCAGTGGATAGAGCGTCGGCCTGTGGACTGAAGGGTCCCAGGTTCGATTCCAGCCAAGGGCATGTACCTTGATTGTGGGCACATCCCCAGTAGGGGGTGTGCAGGAGGCAGCTGATTGATGTTTCTCTCTCATTGATGTTTCTAACTCTCTATCCCTCTCCCTTCCTCTGTGTAAAAAATCAATAAGATATATTTAAAAATAATAATAATAATAATTAAAAGAAAAATGCTGCCTCTGATACAATCTTTATAGACTTTTAAATATAAAAACAAACAAATATAAAACTTTTGTGCTTCAAAGTACACCATCAAGAAAGCGAAAAGAACCCACAGGATAGGAGAAAATATTTGCAAATCATATATCTGATAAGGGACTTATAGATCTAGAATTTATAAAAAAGAACTCTTACAAGTAAGTAATAAAAAGATGACCCAATTTTTTAAATGTGCAAAGAATCTGAAGAGACGCTTCTCCAAAGAAGATATACAAATGGCCAAAAAGCACATGAAATGATGCTCAACACCATTAGTCACTAGGGAAATGCAAATCAAACCACATTGAGATACTACTTCACACCCTAAAGGATGGCTATAATGCAAATATAAGTAAGTGAACAGTGTTAAGCGAGGGTGGGGAGAAATTTGAATCCACACACACCGCTGGCAGGAATAGAAAATGCTAGTCCCTTTGCTAAACGGCCTGGCAGTTCTCCAATTATACATCCAGTTACCACATGACCCAGCAATTCTGCTCCTCGGCACATACACCCCGCAGAAATGAAAATGTACGTCCACGCAAACATTCGTACATGACTGTTTACAGCAGCATTTTTCGTAAGAGTCGAAAGGTAGAAACAATCAGAATGTCAGTGGACGACTGACTACACAAAATGTGGTATATTCATACAACCTATTCAGCCACCAAAAATAATGATGCAGCTTTATGCTACAACTTGGATGAACCTTGAGGACGTTATGCTACGTGAATGAAGCCAGTTATGAAAGACTACATATCGCCCTGGCTGGTTTGGCTCAGTGGATAGAGCATCAGCCTGAGGACTGAAGGGTCCCAGGTTTAACTCCAGACAAGGGAAGATGTCGGGGTTGTGTGCTCGGTACCCAGTGTGGGGCGTGCAGGAGGCAGCTGATCGATGATTCTCTCTCATCATTGATGTTTCTCTCTCTCTCTCCCCCTTCCTTCCTGAAGTCAATAAAAATGTATTTAAAAAAAAAAAAAAGTCAACATATAGGAAATGTCCAGAATAGGCAAATCTACGAAGATCACTAGTTGCTTAGTGCTGGGGGATGGGAATTAATAGGTAAAAGATACAGGGTTTCTTTCTGAGATGATAAAATGTCCTAAAATGAAGTAGTGATGGTTGCATATCTGTGAATACACTAAAAACCACTGAATTGTTTGTACACTTGAAATAGGTGAACTGGGTGGTATATAAAAATTGTATCTCAATAAAATGGTTTGGCCTTTCTTTTAGGTGTTTCTGAAGTCTGTTGTTGGAAATGGGGCATATGTTGTCACAGAAATACACTCTGGCCGCAAGGGTCAGGTTCCTAGGCTGCCCATAAAGGCCTCTGGCCCAGACACAGCTATACTACTGAGGAGCCAACTTTGGTGCAAACAGCTGTTCTGAACCACAGCCCAAATACTTGTTTTTATGGGAAAATATGCGAGATTAGGAGTCAAGAAGCTGGGGACACCCTGACCTAGTCTCTTCCCCAGGAAGTCAGCTGCCATTACAGACAGACAGGTGCAGGCTTGAAGATTGCCACATGATCGTAGGTGACCAATCTTCGGGGGACACTGGGCCTGCAGTGACCCCCGCCCCCTTCTCTGAGCAGCTTCTGCAAGTGGCTCAGCCTCCCACAGATCTGCACCAGGAGCCAGACCCCATCTAACCTCTCAAAAGCCACATTTCGAGTGTCCAGGTGGGTGGAGACGATAGGAGAGGTGAGGCGACTGGCCACATGCTCCTCACTGGGCCGCATGGCGGCCAGCAGCACTTCTGGCTCAGGCGGGGCCAGCCCCAGGGTCTCTGTATGCACCACCTGCCGGTCATGGTCCACTTCCATCACCAGGGCTCCTGCCTCTGCCAGCCGGTAGGATGTAAGAGCGGAGTAAATCAGTGCCAGGCCCGAGGCAGTGGACGGGGACCCATCATGGTGCCCTCAGCCACCTGCTACTCAGTGGGTGTGGCCTCAGCCCTGGGTCCCCTCTGCCCCACACCTCCTTTTCCCCATCTGGAGAGTGGACAGAAAGGACAGCATTGTCTTCACAAGCCACAGGAGCACCGCTGGCGCCCGCAGTGAGCCCCCCAGAGCTCACCCTGGCCCTTGAAGATGAAGCTCCTCCGGCCACGCTGCCAGGTCATGTGCTCGAAGCCCAGGAGGCTGGTGTCCACCCGCAGGCTCTCGCCCCGCTTCCACACACGGTACACGTCGCTCGGGCACATCTTGGACACCAGGGGCACTGCAGGGGGCACAGAGGTCACCAGGGTTCTTTCTTTCAGGTCCCACCCCAGACCCCTTGGAGCCGAGCAGTCCCTACTCACCCCAGCTGGTAAACTCCCACTTCATCTCCACGTAGAAATCAGGGGCCTGAGACAGATCAGAGCGCCGGTCAGGGCCCTGCCTAGTTCTGGGGGCCAGTGGGCCCGGGCAGCCCCTTGTCTGCAGCCCCGTTCTGGGAGCTAAGCCCTTCAGCAAGTCCTGATGCATTGCCACAGCCCTGCTCTGCCCCCATCACAACCAAACCTCACCCAGGAAACAGTGGGCCAACTGGTGCCCTAAAAAGGCCCTCAGCAGTCAAACTATAAGATCTGAGGGCCAGTCTCAACCTGGCTGCCGGCATGTTGGGGGGGGGGGGGGAGGCGAGGGAGCTCCCGACTGCTCTGGATCCCAGAATCCTCATCTGTAAACGGAGCACAGGGACCCACTCTGGGCCTGCCCCTGGGATGGGGGAAGGAGGTAGTGTGCTCTCTCAACCTCCCTCTCCACGGATGCTTTGAGAAGGGCAGACAGCTATTGCAGAAGTGCAGGCCACATCCCTAGAGCTGGATGAAATCCTCCCTCCAGAAAACGTGCATTCGCCAGGGAGCCCACGGTCTGACGCTCTGCTGAGATTTCTGACAGCAGGAGACCCTTAGTGCCGGTAAGGGCTTTCCTTCCAAAAGACCCACTCTTGTCCCTGGGCCTCAGCGCCTGCACTCCTCTTTCCTCCGTGGCCCTGGGCTGGGGTCCTAAGAGAGGGACCTCGGGGGTGAGGGCACGTGCTGGGGAGTGGGAGTGGCTAAGGGAGAGGTGGATGGGGGAAAAAGGAGACAGATGTGATGCTTTGAGTAAAGAATCTAAATAAAAAATAATCCGAGATATCGACAGACAGAAAGGAAGAGAGAGAGGCACTTCCTCGGCAGTGCTGGGGAAGCATGCTGCACTAGCTGGGTGCCCTTCCAAGGCCCGGCCAGGCGTGTGTGACCAGGGTGACCGCCACAGTCTGTCAGCCCCCTGCCATGGCTCTCCACCCCTCTCGCTGGCCACATCGCTGTGCCCTCTGTACCTGGCGGAGTTTGTTGAGCAGTTCCGGAATGCCAGCCAGCCTCTGTTTGGCCCTCTGGTAGTCCCGATACTGGAGCACCACCTGCACCATCTCAGGGTCCCCAGTGCTGACTGCCTCCTGCAGGACTGGGGTCACCAAGATGCTGAAGGGTGCTCTCTTGATGGCCCCAGGTCTGGTTACTCACCAACCCCACATCACCCTCCAGGAAGCCCGTCTGCCCTCTGCAGTACCTGCCCAGCCCTGGCAGCTCTCTTTGCCCACGTTGGCATTGTGTCGAAGGAGGACTCTCACAGACTCCAGGTTCCCCAGGGAAACCGCCAGCTCCAGGGGGGTGCGTCCCCGGGGGTCCTCCTGTTCAATGTCATGCTGGGGGAGATCGGACACTCAACGCAGGGCAAGGAGAGAGAGGCAGGGGCAAGAAGACCACTGGGCTGAACGGAGTGGGGAGCCACTATGGGCAGTAAGGTGGGCAGGCGGTGGCAATGGCTGAGGGCGCACTCGTTATCCCTGCAGGGACCGGGACAGGCAGGTGGGAAGGGCCTGCCCCCTCTCCTGTGCTTTGCCAGGGGCAGAGCTGTGGGCCCAATGGTGGGGCCTGGTCAGGCAGAGGTAGATTGGCGTCTGCCAAGGGCTTGGACCGGCCTGGGGACCAGGACCCGGTTGCTCCTTCTCCGCCTGGCTCAGCGGTGGCCGTGGAGAGCGGAGGGACTGGGTGCAGCGTGAAGTGAAGCGGGCCGATGGGCGAGGCTCAGCGCTGGAAGCCGAGCCCCGAGGCTCAGCGAGAGGGGCAGGTCACCTGCGCTGCCATCGCCGGGGAAGGTGGGCAGGGAGGCGGCTGCGGCGCCGAGCGGGGACGGGAGGCCTCCGGGATGGAGGCCACGGCTTTGGGTGCGGAGCCCCGGGTGCCCGGCGGGCCTCACCTGACGGCTGTGCAGCGCGGCCTCCAGTTCGCGGTGCCGGTTCGCCCAGACGAGCCGGTGCAGCGGGAAGGTGGGGCCCGGGCCGGCCATGCTGGGCCTCAGCGCCGCATCCCGGGCGGGCGGGCGGGCGTGGCGAGGGCGGCCCGGCCCTGCCTCTGCTTGGAGCCCGGCGCGGCCCCCTCGCCTCGCGTCCTCCCTGCGCCCCGGTTACACCACCGCAGCCCGGAACCCCGCGCCTCCGCGGCAGTGGCGGCAGCGGCGGCGCAGGTGGCGGGAGGGCGGGCCGGGGCCGGGGGCGGAGCCGGGCCGGGGCGGGGCGTCGGGCCGCGCGCCCCCTCGCCCCCTGCAGCCATGGCAACCGCCGCCGGGCCCGCGTGCGCGGAGATGTGGCGGCAGCG
Organism: Murina feae; assembly: GCA_004026665.1. Classification (NCBI taxonomy): domain Eukaryota; kingdom Metazoa; phylum Chordata; class Mammalia; order Chiroptera; family Vespertilionidae; genus Murina; species Murina feae. The sequence goes on along the minus strand of PVJC01002355.1, from coordinate 52,931 downwards.
CTGCCGGCCCCGGTGGCAAGTACGCGCCACGGAGAAGCCGGGCCCGGCCTCTGTGGGAAGAGGGTCTGCGGAGGGCGGACCGGAAGGCGGGGCCCGGCTGCAGCTCTGGCCGCGGCCTGCAGGGGGCGCCCCGGCCCAGCGTAGACCCCTCCTTGCGGGTCCGGCAGGGGAAGGAGGACGCCCGGGGTGGGGTGTCCCGGCGAGGGGCGGGGACTGGGACCCGGGACGTGCGCGCGCAGCGGGCGGTCTTTCTGCTGCGCGTGGGTCCTGCTGGTCCCGTCCCCCTTCCTTCCCTCGCCCGCCTCCCGCCTCCCCACCCCAGGCCTCTGTATGGAGGTGGGTCCAGCCATGCAGGGCGACGGCCCCCAGGCCCTGGCGTCAGGAGCAGGAGTTCTGGGGGTGGGAGGGCAGGCCTGGCTAGCTCTAGGCCTCTCCTGGAGGACTGTCCACGGAGAACGGCTTTGACCCACCGCGTGGATCCCTCTTGCAGAGGCTGCCCTTCGCTGCCTGTGTCCGGAGAGGAAGGAGAGTTTCGAAATCAAAGCCGGCCCCTCCACCCACAGGGAACCCAGGTGCAGGCCTCCTGGCCTAGCGCTGGCGTTGTTACCTCGGCCTTAGCCTGGCGTCAGGTCCTGGTCTTGGGTGATGAGGCAGCCAGCAGATCTGGCCACATTCACCCTCTTCCCTCAAGCCTGCTGTGCTCCCCTGCACCATGACTCCCATTGGCATCAGAGACCTCCCCGGGTGCCACCTTGAACTCCCATCTCTCTCTCACTCCCAAGTCCCGCCCATTCCTGGTTGGCCATGTTGTCCTGTTTGCATCTCTTCCAGATCCAACCTCCACCACTGCCATTATGGCTCCACTTCCCTGGACAGAAGCAGCCCTAAGCTGTCTCCTGCCTCCCATCCTCTGCCTCCCTCCGCTCGTCCTGCACATGGTAATCAGTGGCTTGTCCGACAGCTGCTCCCAGCGCCCCAGCCTGTCCAGAGCCTATCCAAGGTCAGACTCCACGGCCATTCCCATCTTCGTTCTGTAGCCACTAAGTGCGCACTGGGCTCTGAGCCAGGTTGAGCCTGCCATTCAGGGCCTCCCGGGCCTGGCTCCTTCCCACAGTGCTCCTGCCACTCCCCACTGCTTAGCCCATCCCTGCATCAGAAACATCCCCCCACCTCCGCACCTCAATACTGGAGGCCCAGTTCAAGGCCTTTTCCAAGTTTCAGCCTCCACCCCAGCAGCCTTCCTTCGCCACCTGCCATGCTATGCTTTGGTTGTGTCGCTCAACCCTGCCCAGCAGAACCTTACATGTGGGCAGCAACAGGCATCACCCACAGGGGACTGTGGGGCAGGACCTGGGGAAAAAGTTGACTAGAGTCTCTGGGGAGTCCCTCAGGCCTCCCAGGGTGCAGCACAGGACCAGAGGGGAGGCCAAAGCCAGAGAGGGCCAAGGGCCCAGAGGCTCACGGTGGCCCTGAGGGCAGAGGCTTGCCTGTCCATTGGTGCTGCCCTCAGCACTGTGCCTGGTGGGCTGGAGTGTTCAGTCCAAATGTGACACCAAGAAGCGAAATTCAGATACCTCCTCCTGCTTCCCAGGGCAGGGGGTGGGAGACCCTCTCTGCTCCCTCAGGGTGGGACCGAGGAGGGGAGGACCTGGGCCTGGGCAGGCTGGCCCTGGATGCCTGCCATGGTGGTAGAGAGAACCTGGCACCACCACGGCCCTCTCCCCTCCTGCCTCAGCCCAAGGATGGCTGAAAACGATCATTGGGCACAAAAGAGTCTGACACAGCCCCAGTCAGGCACCATTTTTTTATAAAAACGCATAATCTCATTTTTTCACTTTAAAATCACATTCAAAAATCGGCAAAGAAACGCCCCAGGGAGTGAGCAGATGGGAGGGGAGGTTGAGCCAACCCAGCCCTTGGGGAAGAAGGCGCGACACCACACACGGCAGCGTGACTGGCAGGAGGGGGCATGCGGCGGGTGAGGTGGCGCCTGTGGGTGTGGCACTGACAGCCCATGGGGCACTGACGATCCTGGGGTGGCGAGGGCTGGTCCAACTGGCCCCTCTCACTGTGCAGCCCAGGACACCCAGGCTAGCCCCTGTGGTCCTGGGCAGACAAGGCCTTGCCCAGTCCAGAGTGGCAGGGTGAGGGCGAGGCCCCGGGTAAGGATGGGGGCCAGGGGCTGGGGACCTCAGGCCCAGGCTAGGCCAGTGTGGCACAGCCCAGAGGTGCCTTTCTGTGGTCCTGGAGCCTGGGAACTCGGGGTGGGAGGAAGGGTGGGGCTGCCATGACAGCAGCAGCACCTGCTGCCAACGCCATCCTCCTGGCCAAGCCCTAGTGTCCAGGGAAGGTGGGGATGGAGGCAGCCAGTGAGACAGGGACTCCTCCCAAGTGAGGGTGCAGGAGTCCAGATCACTGGGCGGCGCTGGGGTCAGGGAGAACATGGCTCCTCCTCACCAACTGGCTGGAGGCAGGACAGTGCAGGGCTCTGTCTCTGTTGCAGGAGGGGCCGAAGTGGAAAAATTCAGGTAGTATTCCTGGCTGTGGCCTCCCCTGGGGTGGAGGACGCTGAGCCACCCCACCATGTTGGCACAGAGCACAGCCCAGAGCCGGAGGTGGCCCGATCCCCAGGAAGGGGCGGGGGACTGCTGGGGGCTGCTGCTCTCCCCTCCACAGGAAGACATTGGGAGTAGGTAATCCCTGGGGCTTCAGGGCTGACAGGTGGCTGGACAGTGGCTGGGTTGGTGGCAGCAGGAGCCAAGGCAAGCGGGCCCCTCCCTGGGGGCTGGGGCCACAGGAAATCACAATAATTACAAAATAAAACCTTTTCCGCTTTGCGGGAAAACAAATAATAAAAATTCGACGAAATAAATTAGAGGTTTATAAAAGGCGGGTGGGTGGGTGGGGGGGTCAGAGGCCGTTGGCACTGCCGCGCTGGACCAGTGGCACCTTGCTCAGCTCCACCACGGGCGAGCGGGCCTTGTTCTTCATCTTGGGCACCCGCTGCACCAGCTGCTGGGCCTCACGGTAGGCGTCACGCAGCTCCTTCTTCCACTGCACCAGCTCCGGGTCACTCTGCAGATGCCCGGGGGTCCGTCACGTGAGGCCTGGGTGCCCCAAAGGCCACACAGTCCCCACATGCCTCTGTCAGCCGGGCCCCCACACCCCACTCACGTCGCACTGCAGGACGAACTGTTTACCACCGCGGATCTTGAGAAGGAGGCACTTTCGCTCCTTGATCTGCGTTTCCTCCACTGACTGGATTTCTTCCATGGTCAGCAGGCTCTGCTGCAGGGCAGGGGGGGACGGACAGGGGCAGTGAGGGTACAGGCCAGGCCCAGCCAGCCCTGGCCCCAGGCCCTGGCTCCCAGCCTTACCGGGGCCTCGCCCTCGCCCCGCCACTCAAGCCGGTTGGGGAACAGGTAGAAGTACCGCCGCTGCCACTGAGTCAGGAAGGGGTTGCCCATCTTGGACATGTAGCCGTGCATGATGCAATCCTTGCCCAGGGCGTAGTCTGCCATGAGAGAGTGAGAGGCCCCGCCCAGTTTGGAATCCTGACCTTGGCTGGGCTCCTGAAACCCAAGCCTGTTTCTCATCTATAAAGTGGGCAGTGGGTACCCAAGGCAGCCACTGACCCTCACCTTCCTCGTGGCCCAGCTGCTTGTTTTTGGTTTTCTTGCGGGTCTCTAGCCGGTCTGTCTCGGCATTGATGGTGTCAAAGACAGTCTCTGCCACCTCTTGCTGCCACCGCTCGGAGATGGTGAGTGGGAAGTTGCGGTAGAGTTCCTGGTCGCTGTCCAGTAACTGCGCCACGGGGACGAGGCAGGGGCATCCATCACCATGGGCATGCCCAGCCCAAGGGACTAGGGCAGGGTGATCTGGTGCACCCCCAGGGACACTTGGGGCCAGGAGCCTGGGGCCCGCAGCTGACAGGGCTGCCAAAGGGTCTCACAGGGCTGGGCTCAGGTGCAAGGCCAGGCAAGGCCAGTACCTTGATTCCTTTTGTGTCTTCCTCATCGAAGGAGCCAATGTCGAAGGCGTCGGCGGCGTTCACCTCCCCTCGTGGGGGGATCAGCGGGGGCGGGTACTGTGGCAGAACGAGGGCTGGGCATCAGCACGGGCAGGGACTGCAGAGCACCGCCAGCCCTGGCCCCCCCGTTACCTTCTGCAAGAAGACCATCTGCCAGTCCAGGGAGCGGAAGAAGGGACTCTCCTTCACCTCCTGGGCCCTGTGGGGAGACGCGGGTCAGCCACTTTGCTGGCTCTGCGACCTTAGGCAAGTTCCTTAAACCTGAGCCTGTTTCCTCATCTCTAGTGGGGAGAACAGCAGCTCCCACGTCTTGTAGGGCTGCTGCAAGTTTTAATGTTGTATATCTTGCAACATCGTGCCTGGCACTTAGTAAATGTTTAATAAACATAAAAAGCTGCTGTCATCATCATCATCTGATATCACCGTCTTCGTTACAAGGGCCCCTCCGGAAGCCAGTCACCAGCCAGCTCCAGCAGCTGCAACCCGGAGTTTACTGCACGCAGAGCTGGCAGTGCCCCAGCCTCCGGTGAGTTCCTCAAAGGAGGCTGGTTCCAGTGAGGGCACACAGCCCTTGTCCCCAGGGGGGCACAGGCAGAGGCCAGCAGCCCACGGCAGAGGCCTGGACACAGCAGCCCTGGGACAGTAACCCTGGTCTTGGCACTCACCCTCGGCCCAGGCAGCCCAGTCTCCGGTGGACATCCCTCTGCAGGAGCCCCTCCAGCAGGGAACGGAGCTCGGGGGAGAAGGAGTCGGGCAGCTCCACGGCCTGCAGGAAGGGCGAGATGTCAGCAGCGGCCACAGAAGAGCCCCCGGCTCCCAACAGAGCGAGAAACAGGCCCGGCTTCCTAGCTCCCCCGCCCCCAGCGGGCATGTCTGCTCTGACGGTACAGAAAAGGAGCCTGCAGGGCAGGAGCCGGAGTGGGGAGGAGTGGCCCAAGCTCGTTGCTGAGGAGAGCCAAGAGTCCATGACCCGGCCACCCATGAGAGACTCCAGCCCCCCTGTGGCCTCACGGACTCCACACAGCATCCCGGGGCTGGAACCCCACACACACCATCGTCAATGTCATGCGGTCGATCTCATGCTTGTCTTTGGTCTTGTGCTGCCGGAAGGGACTGTGCCTGGGCAGAAAAGGACAAAGGCCAAAGTCACAGAACAGGAATGGGGAAACTGAGGCAGGTAGCATCCATGGTCCTTACCAAAGCCAGGAATGATGCTATACCTATCACCCAGGTAGCTGTGGGCTCCTCCCCCAGCCTCCTACCTGGACCAGGAAAGAGCTGCTGTCGGGTCCCACCCATCCACGTGGGATGACCCACTCACCCCCGTAGCAACTTGAAGAGCATGCAGCCCAGGGAGAACCAGTCCGCACTGCTGTCGTAGGCCACACCCTTCTGCAGCACCTCGGGGGCCATGTACCCGTGGGTGCCCCTGTGGAAGCAGAGGCCATGAGCGGGTTTGGCAGAGGGTCTGGGAAGGGCGGGTGCAGGCTGGGCACTCACACACTGGCGTGGGGCTTCTTCTTGGAGAAGTCGCAGGCCAGGCCTAGGTCTGAGATGCGCACATGGCCATGCTCGTCCAGCAGGATGTTGGCCGGCTGTGGAGGAAAACCGGTAAGCTGCCCCCCGCAGCTCAGGACAGGGCCCAGCCAGGCAAGGTGCCAGCTAGGTCGCTGCCTTCACTCTAAAGGGTTATGGGTGTCCAGGGACCAGGCTGTGGGCAGGGTCTTCACCTCCCCTCCTCAGTCACAAGGCGCAGCGGGGAGGAGCTGGCTGGCCCCGTCCCGGTCATGCCACTCCCATGGCCTAGTGGGCCAGGTGCACCGAGAGGGACAGGCCGGCGGCTCACCTTCAGGTCCCTGTAGACGACGAAGCGGTTGTGCATGTGCTCCAGGCCCAGGATGATCTCGGCCGCATAGAAGCGCATGTCGGCCTCGGAGAAGACCCCGTGCTGGGACAGGTGGTAGTGCAGGTCCCCGCCTGAGGGAGGAAGTGCTCAGCTCCCTGTCCCAGGCCCCAGCCCAGCTTCTTGGTCCGCCTGGGGCTGGGCCACGCACTCACCGTTCATGAGATCTAGGATGAAGCTGAGTTTGTCTGGCGTGTGGAATGCATAGGACATGCAGACGATGAACGGGCAGTCCTGGGAGGCAACAGGACAGGGAGTCAGCAGAAGCCGCTCAAAGTCCCAGAGCCCAAGGCTGCTTGGTGCCAGCCCACCTGGCCACCCACTCACCCCGGTGCTGACGAGGGACAGCATGATGCGCTCGTTCAGGGCCAGGGTCTCCCCCTGCTTCATCTTGATGCGCTTCTTGTCCAGACACTTCATGGCGTACCTGTGGGGAAGGGGCCACAGAGTCAGCCCAGAGGCACTGTCGTTTGGAGTCCAGGCTGCTCTGGGGCCCAGGGTCAGGGTGGGGTAGTCCTCGGAGCCCTTTTGGGGAATTCTGGACACCACGATAAGCTTATGACACACAGAGACAGAGAGAGGGCAAGAGAAAGTGCTGCTGGGTTGGAGGCTCAGGGGTACGAATTTGGAGTGACAGTGGCATGGAGTGACTAGCAAGCCTATGTCCCCTCGCAGAGACCTGCCCATTCAGGACCCTGTCACCTGGGACACCGATGCCCCCACAGCTCTCTCATGGACACCCATGCCTTCAGAGCACCCCCAGGCGCCCTCCCTTCCCTCAAGTGTGCTAACATCTTGCCCGTGTCGGCCTTCCGGCACCCATAGACCTCGCCGAAGCCTCCTCGTCCGATGATGCGGTGCACGCTGAAGTCGTTCATGGTCAGCTACAGGGGCGGCAACAACTGGGGTCACTGCAGGCTGCCTCGGCCCCTTGCCCACGGCCACCCTCACATGCTTACCTGCCTGAGCCACCCCCATGGGGAACCTGGCGCTGAACCCACAGCCACCACACCGGAGGCTGGCAGACTCCCTGACCTGCCTGGCCCTGGACAAGCCCCGGGCCCCAGGCTCCACACCCACCCAGCCCACTCACATGGATGTTGAGCTCCACATTCTTCCACTGGCAAAACCGTGTGAATTTATCACTGTAAGAGAAGAACCTCAGAAAGTAAATGGAATGATGCCAGGTGAGCCTGCCCCACCCTCCTGGCATTCCCTGGTCCTGAGCCTCAGCGTCCTCTTCTGGAACTGCCCAGGAACAGTGCCATCCCGAGCTGGGCCCCTACCCGCAACACCGGCTGAACGGGGCCTGGGCACCTACACGCAGGCTCCTGCTGCGATCAGACAGGTTAGAATGGAGGTCTTCCAGCCTTAGCCTTCCTGCCACCGCGTCACTGACAATGCTGCATGCCTCCAGCGGCAGCGCTCACTCCCTGAGGCCCCCACGCCGTGGCTACTCCTTACACCAAGCTGAAATCTGCCTACAGTTCCCACCGACCAGGTGGGCTCTGGCCATGAGGGCGGGGGTTGAAGCAGTGTGTCCTCTCGTGTCTACCTGAACCATCCCCCATGCTACCCAGTCCAGATAGGCCCAGCAGGCTGCCAAACAGTCCATGGGAGGGAAGGGCTCACAGGAGGTCCCTTGGTCCCTGGAGAATTGCCCGGGACAGGCTTGGGCTGAGAAGGATGGCAGGAGTGTGGGGCAGGCAATGACCTGGCCTGCCTAACCTCTGAGGACTCTCTTCACTGGGGTGTAGACGGGCCCAGGCACCCCCTGCCCAGGGCCTAAAGCAGGCAGGCTTCTCTCACGCCATCCACACCCTTCTCAGAACAGCCTCTTCCTCCCTCCCCTCTCCTCTCCTCTCCTCTCCTTTCTCCTCTCCTCTCCTCTCCGGCATGCACCCACTCTCACCTCTCGATGAATTTCTGGAACACATCCCCTCGAAGGTTCTGACAAATCTCTTCGATGTACGGCTAAGGGAGGAAGGCAGAGATTGGCGACTGCCAGAGTGGGAGCTGATCAGGCTCCTTGACCTGGCCGAGGTGGCCTGGCCTGGCCTGGCCGGGAGGCAGGGGGAATAGGTCAGCACACACCTGGAAGAGGTCTGGAGGCACCTGCCTCTTCACCAGGTGGCCCTGGACATGCTCAGTGGCACTCTTGGAGAAGGGCTGGGGAGGACAGAGATGGCTATGAACTTTCGGCAGGCCCCTTCCATCCTCCCCGATGCCCAGGTCGCTCCGGGCGGCAGGCGGGTCTGGACACTCACGTGTGAGCAGGCCAGCAGCTCCTTCATGATGTAGGTGTCGAAGATCTCCCGGCTGCAGGCCAGGCGCTCCTCCTCCGTCTCCAGCTTCTCGTATCTCTTGATCTAGAGGACAAGAGCCTCCAGGGTAACCTTTGGCTCAGGGGAGCCTAGAGGTGCCAAGCATCTTGTAAATTCAGCAAAAGCAACCCAACCTCGTCCCCTCCTCCAGGCAGCGTGGGGCGGCCTCACCTCCTCGTAGAACTCCACCAAGGGCTTGGCCTCCTCCAGGTGTCTCAGGCAGAAGTCTCGAAACAGCAGGTACCCTGAAAGCAAGTGTCAGGTCGCACTGAGCCACACCATCTCCGAGGCCTCCCACCGTGGAGGGTGGTGTGGGCTTGGGGCTCCCTGGGTGGAAACGGGCAAGGAGGTGGCAGAGGTGGTCTCTGCCAGGCAGTGGCTGGACAAGATGGCCTCGAAGGCTGCTGCCAACGGGAGATTCTTGGATTCGGGGTCAGGGCACCTGCATTTCAACCCTTTGAGGATCTCCTCCTCAGATGGTGGCTGGAAAGTGCCTGGCACGTTGGTGAGGCACAGGCCGGGGCTGGTTCTGGCATGTGAGCCCTTGCCCTCTCACTGCAGGGTAGGGACCTGCACCTCCTCCCACAGTGGGACCCCCGCCCCCGGGCAGCGGGGCGGGTGCAGTGAGGTTCACCTGGGCCAGGCCAGAGCCACGGCGCAGGGGAGGAGGCAGCCTCCGGGAGGCCACCTGCTCTCCCTGGACCTTATAACCCTCCATCATCTGCTACTCTCACAGCAGCCCTGAGACACAGCACACGGGAGGTGAGGTCCCACTGGGGAAACTAAGGCTCAGAGAGGTCTGCCAGGCAGGTGTTACGTGGCAGGCACGAGAGGCTCATCTACCTTGTGGCAGGTCCTGTGAAGGACAGGTTGGGGAGTGGGGCCTTGAAGGGCATGGGCCACTGGGGGGGAAGAGGTGAGATGGGCTGTGGCCAGGGCTCACCCGCCCAGAGAGAAGTATGCCCTGCACCCTCATCCCTGCACTCCAGCCCAACCTGGGTGACCACCTTGCACTTGGGAGCTTTCTATGCCTCTCTGGGGCACTGTCCCCACGGCCTCATGCCTCTTCTAGAGCGTGCAGACTCACTTCCTGTAGGGAGGCCTGGCCCATCAGGATGGGGCTGTCACTGGCACTATCACTTCCGGGCCTCCCACAGGTGGGGGTCCTGCATTGTAGGTCCCAGGTGAGGACACCAGCAGGCTCAGAGAGGTAAAGCAATGTACCCAAGGTCACACAGCACCGGCAAGGGTACCCAAGCTGTGTGCTTCCTTACGAGCCTGACCTCAAGGCCTGATCCCACCAGGTCAGGCTACTGCCGTTTCAGATCCTGTTCTCTGAAGCCCCATCCGAGCTGTGTGACTGGAGTCTGCTTCCCTGAGACCTGCCCCAACCTGCCCTAAGCCAGGTCCCCACTCTAAGACCACAGGCACTGGAAGAGGAGGGGCAGAGGACTAGGCCCGAGCAGGCTGCTCACACAGAGGGCCCATGGGGGCGGGGTGGGCCGACCACAGCGAGGCAGGCGCCACAGGAAGAGCCCCGCCCCTTCCTGTCAGTTCTACCAACGGCCGGAGCAGCTGTGCCTGCGCCAAGGGGAAGCTGCAACTCTCAAAAACAAAAACCCCAAAGGAGGAACTTCCCCGGTGGCCCTGGAAGACTGCTGGGCCCCCACCCCTTCACAGGGCTCCCTGGGCCCACAGCCAGGGACTGGGAGGCACAGCGGGTCACAGCCCTGCTGTCACCCAGGGGCTCCCTGGCTGCCCGGCCCCAGTGGATGGGAGGCCAAACCCAGGGAGCCAGCCTCAGGGTCTTCCTGTTTCCATACCCCAGTCCTTGGGGCTGGCGGAGCCCCCAATGTACTCACCCAGTTTCTGGGAGAAGATCTTCTCAAAGGTCACCTCACCCCGGTCCTCCAGGTACTTCTGCATGACGCTGCGGATGCTGAAACGCAGAGAGACCGTGTGACCTGGGGCCCGTGACGCCCATCAGCAGAGGGCACTGCTGGTGGGTGTCACTGCTGCCTCTAGGAAGGTCACCACAGAGGGACCTGAGGACACCTAGGCCTGCCCTGAAGGCTGTGCCCAAAGCCAGGGTGGCCAGGAGGCTGCTGAGAAGTTCGGTCCCGGCACGGCCTTGTGCTGGCTGTGGGGCTTGGCCAACCAGCAGCAGATGATGGATCACCAAAACGTGGCCTGTCCTCACAGGGGAGCGCATACTGCTCGGCCACACGTGAACCAGGAGGAATACACACATGTTACAACATGATGGGCCTGGAGAGCATTCTGTGAAGTGAAGAAGGACGATCGTTAAAGACCACGACCCCATTTATATGAAACGTCAAGAACAGATAAATCTACGGAGATTAGTGGTTGCCAAGGGCTGGGGAAGGAAAGGGGGGTGCCTGCCTAAGGGGATGGGGTCTCTCTTGGGGGTGATGGAAATGTTGCGGAAGTAGGTGGTGGTGAGGGTTGCACAACATAGTGAATGTACGAAAACCCACTCAACTGTACTCTTTAAAATGATAATTAAAAAAAAAATTTTTTATTGATTTTTAGAGAGAGGAAGGGAGGAGGGAAACATAGACCCGAGAGGGAAGCATCGATCTGCTGCCACTTGCCAGCCGCCACCAGAGATTGCGCATGCAACCCAGGCGTGTGCCCCGACTCGAGTCGAATCGGCAACCTTTAGGTGCACAGGATGATGGCCAATTGGCCAGGGCTACAATGATAAATTTATGTTATCTGAACTGTATTTCAATTTTTAAAAACGGTTAAAAAAAGAAAAAGCCAAGCCTCAGTTCCCACGTCCCTAATACCTGCCCATGGGTTGCAGCGGGGCGGGGTGGCCACTCCGACACAGAAGCCAGCCCCACGCTCCAGCCCTGTTCATCTCACCCCCGACATCAAGCACCGTCTGGGAACGCGACACTGCACTACACCTCAAGCCGCAGACACGCCATCTGTCCCCTGCGCCCCTCCTGGGCCACCCGCAGTCCATCCCTGCAGCCTGCCTTGTCACTCTTCACTGCCCGAACTGAGAGCCGTGCTGGCAGTCCCACCTAAGGCCATGCAAGGTGCACGTGACCCTTAGGATCGTGGGGCCGCCAGCAGGCCCCTAATAAAGAGGTTGCAGCTGGTGAGGACTCGGGGTGGAAAGTGCAGGCTGTGCCCTCACATCTCTGTGTCGTTCTGAGAGCTCAGCACGGGGCCCTGCTGTACATCACCTACTGGAAGGCAAGGTGCCAGGCACCCCTCCCAGGACACAAGCCTGGTTCTGTGACGTTAGACAGAGTGTGGCCCAGCCGGTTCAAGGAGACTCGGAAAGGGAAGGGTGCTCTAGGCCTCCGGGACAGGCTGTGTGGAGAAGGCGGAACTTCAGTGGGTTCCTCAAGCGCAAACAGGATGTCAACAGGTGGTGAAGCCCAGGGCAGGTGGGTGGCTGAGGATAGACAGGGGAAGGCCAGGCCAGGGGTGAGCAAGGACACTGCAAAGGCTCGGTCAGGGCAGGGAGTGAGCAGACAGACTCCACTGGGGGCACCCACTGGAGAAAGCCCGGGAAGGAGGGAAAGAAATAGGGCGGGGAGAAGGCTCGGGCTGTCGGACAAGGCCCGTGCACCGGCAGACCCTGCTCAGCCTCGGGGCCTGGGCTGGAAGGAATGGGACTCCTTCTGCGATGGTCTTGGGGGAAGCCCAGGCCCCAGCCTTCCTAGGCCTTTGCTCACGTTCAATCCACTCAAGGAGAAGTCATGCGAGAGAACATGGGAGCACATAGAGCTGACAGGAGCACACAGCTTGGAACCTCCTGCCCAGGCACTGGGACAGCTGGGGGGTGAGGCCGAGTGCAGCGGGAAGGGCCCAGGCGAGGCAGCGAAGGCTCGGCAGGGTGGCGAGACCAGGGAGTCAGGAGTTGGGGGCGTGAGCCCAGGAAGTCCACAATGGCCAAGTGCCTGGATTTCTCCCGTGAGAGGGGCCAGGAAGGTGGGGCCCTCATTCTCAGCCCCGGGCTCTTCACGTCTGCACCCCACTCCAGTGGCGGGGATGAGAGAAAGCAATCGAGGGAAAACAAACTGAAAAAGTGTCCGTCCTCCTTAGAGGTGGACACTGACATGGTGGTCAGGTGTGCTCAGGTGAGTGTCCAGACAGGTGATGCGGGCGGCGCACAGGATGACCCCAGCCTGTCTGGATGACCCCAACATGGCTCCTGCAATCGTCACTGGAAAGCCCCACCCCCGAGCCCCAAACTCCCTTTATGAGAACCAGCAAGACTGGCGCTGGTTCAGTGAAGGAGCTGCGGACATGGGGATGCCCACGGGGAGCCGTCCTGCCACGTGACCTGACGGCCCTGCAGAGCAGCCGAGAACCCGACACCCCAGGTCCCCCGGGGAGTCACACTGCGAGAGGACAGGCCGAGGCAGCAGAGCCTCCCTACCTCACGCTCTGTCACCTCGGCCCAGGGACAGCACAAAGCGCCCCGGCTCCGAGCTGCCTCTGCGGCCAGACCCCGCCCTCCCCCCCAGAAGCCCGCCCGGGAGGCCGCAGCATTCCTCCCGGCCACAGCACTTCACTTTCTTCCTTAAAAAGAAAAAAATGTTTTCTCAATAAGACAAACACGGCCCCCAACCAAACACAAGGTCAGACTCGGGCAGAGCCCTCGAAGGGAAGGCCCCCAAAGCGACGACTTTAGGGTTTCCTGTCCATTCCCACGGGGCCGGCTGAAGGGGCCCGCAGGTTACAAACACGTGTCAGTCCTGCCGGGGTGGGGCGTACAGGCTGGCACAAAGGTGGTGATGGCCGCCTGGGCTGGGTCACCTCTGTGTCCAGCACCCGCTCCCTGGTCCTGGACCTGGACCTGGAGGAGCCTGAAGTGGCGGGGAGCCCGGAGCTGCATTCCTGCCCCTGCCCAAGTCAACAACCCAATATCCAGGAGCACATGGCGCCCACGTCACCTCTGGGTTGTCAAGAGAGCCAAGTGCCGGCATCTTCCCTGCCAGAACTTCCCTGAGCCTCCCAATCAAGGGGCGCCCAGGTCTGGGTTCCGAATGGCTCTCCCCGCCTCCCTCCCCGCAGGCCAGGCCAAGTCACCAACTCTGGATGTCCAGTTTCCTCATTTGTAAAATGAGGATGTCAACAAAATGCTGACCTGTCACCACAGCACTGGCCATTTAACAAGCCCGAGAGGCCCCGCCGGTGGCTCGGTTCACTGGGCGTCGCCCCCTGCACAGAAAAGCTGCTGGTTCAGTCCCCAGTCAGGGACATGCCCGGGTCAGGGGCTGTGTCTCCAGGAAGCAGGGAGGTGGGGCCCTGCAGGAGGCAGCCGATCGTGTCAGCCGATCGTGTTTCCCTCTCTCTCTCTCAAAAGTAATAAAAATACAAATAAATAAATGGATCCTAAGCCTGCACCTCCTTCTAGACTGAGACCATTGGCTGCAGTCTGGTTGGGGTCTCTGTCCCATACCTGCCATGTTCTCGGAGACTGAGGCCTGTGGCCAGGCGGCCTCCTAACAGGTGAGCCCTGACCAGGAGCCCAGTCTGAGCTGCTACACCACTCTGCTCACAGATCAGCTTCACTCACTCGTGCTGCTCAGCCTGGGGGCCTCGGGCAGAGCCCAACACCTGCCCTGCCAAAGTATCGGGGGGCCCTCAGCAAGAGGCCCATATCACCATGGCAGGGAGCTGCCGGCCTGGTTGCATGGCACTGCCACCTGCAGCCAGGGCTGCTCACACCGGCTCCAGCTGCTCCAAGGAGCAGGTCCAGTCTGACACGGCATGAGGGGGCGGGAGGGGGGGAGCACTTCCTCCCTCTCAGCCCAGAGTCAGGGTTGGGGTGACAGAACAGCAGGCAGGGAGGGGGCGAGCACTTCCGGAACCTCTGGCACCACGTGGTTCACAGGAAAAGCAGAGGCCCTCCCTCTATGGCACAGTGGCCTGGCCCCTCATCAGTGACTCCTGCTCAGGGCCACAGATGGTAGCTTCTGTGGACTGGGAGGAACTGCAGGGGTCAGAGGCACACAGACCCATTCTGATGGTGAGGAAATCAAGGCTGAAAGAAGCTGAGCAGAGTCCCACACACGTTAGTGGCAAGAGAACATCCAACCCTCCCTGAGAAAGGGCCTCCCGCCAGCAGGAGCCCCCCCTTAACCTCTGTGGAAGAGCAGGGTGCAGGGTCTGGGGGGTCCCTGGCTCGTGACCTGGCTGCCTTCCCCTCCACTCCCTGCCAGTGGCTGAGGCACTCCTCTGTGGCATTTCCAGGAAACCTGGCACCGCGGTGGCAGTGGTAGGAGGAAGTCCCCTGGGGCTTCTTATTAATATTTCTCAATGACTCTCCCTCGGGCTGACAATGTCCTCAGAGCTCGAGGACGGGGCACATACAAAATGGGAAAGACTAACTGAATCGGCCAGCTGTGCAGCAAGCCCCGGCTGAGGAAGGGAAAATGATGCCCACTGGGCACCACACACTCAAGCCCACTGCAAACGTCCACAGCAACCCAGGCTCCCAAGGGCACGGTGACCACGAAGAGGCTCCCTGTGGGATGTGCACTCTGGTGGCCTTGTCACGTCACGGCTTCTACACGAATGTGACACGAGCACCACACCCTGCAATTCACAGGCAGCAAGAACAAACTTCCAGGGCGCTGTGCCCTGAGGCTCCCAGGAGGGGGCTGTCCCCCTTCCCGAACCCAGGATGGCTCCAGAATCAGAGAACTGTCTCCCCCGAGAATAAAGCTGCTCACACGTTAACACCAGAAGCCCCCCTCCCAACCTCCACCCCGAAACCCTGCTCTTTCCTCCTGTCTTAGAAAACGCTGCTGCTCGCCCTGACCAGTCTGGCTCACTGGATAGAGCGTCGGCCTGCGGACTGAAAGGTCCCGGGTTCAATTCTGGTCAAGGGCATGTACCTTGGTTGCGGGCACATCCCCAGTGGGAGGTGTGCAGGAGGCAACTAATCGATGTTTCTCTCTCATCGATGTTTCTAACTCTCTATCCCTCTCCCTTCCTCTCTGTAAAAAAATCAATAAAATATATTTTTTAAAAAAGCTGCTACTCAACACCTCAGTTTTAAGTTTTTCCTGTTTGAAACAGCGCAGCAATAACTTGAGTGACTCCATCTTCTGTAAGGAGTGAGCGGCGGACTCGGTCCCTCGGGGCCACAGGAGTGGGGAGTGGCCACAGGAAGAAAGGGCAGGTGTGATGGAGGCTGTGCATTCCCCAAAGATTGTTGGGTTCATGTTTCTGTTTGGTCCAGGGCAGGAGCATCCCGTCCAGGAAGCATCATGTCCTGCAAGCACCTAGCCCATCTGCAAAGCCGACCTGGGCGCCTGCTGGGGGTGGAGGAACGCTGGCTGCAGGGGGGGCCTACATCCGACATCACTGGGAATTACTACTAGGAACTGATCCTGCATTAACAGGATGCATTATTCCTGGGATGACAGAGCCCAGAATCCCCTGCACGGATTCCAGCCTGTGGCTCATGTTCCCTCAAATTCCTTGGTAAACAGGCAGGCGAGCAACTTCATGGCAAAAATGTGAAACCCAGTGATCGGGAAAGGAGAACAGATGGGAAAAGACAGGCCAGAGGCCGATTCCTGGGACACAAGGGGCTTCAGAGGCCCCGAGGGAGCGACTGCTACTGGAATGGAAAGTTCTGGATAAGAAAGAAAGGCTGGTGGTGAAGAAGTGGAGGGAGGAGGAGGGGAGAAAACCTTCCCCTGCACCCCATCCCCCACAAATCAAGGGCAGGAAGTTCTGGAGGCTAAGAGTGGTGGGTCCGGGAGACAGGGAAACCAGGAGAGGGACAGGAAGAAGGAAATCCATGGTGGGGGAGGGACCAGGAAGGAGCCGAGAAAATGGGAGGCTGCAAGAGGCAACCGGCTTTGACAAGCCACTGCTGGGGCTGCTGCTGTCACTAGGGAAGGCAGGGGTCCCCCCAGGGACGGGACGGCCCGAGACAGGCTCCTCAGCAGGAGCCCAGAGACTAATTACACAGGCCTCCATGGTCATATTAGGCAAATGACAGTAATTACAGATCTGCTGCTGCTGCTGGGAAGGGAGACAGCAGCTTCTTCGGGGAGAGGAACAGACCACAGACCCTGAAAGGTCACTGTCCATCGCTTTACCGAGGCAGAAAGTGAGGCAGGCTCGGCTAGGGTAAGGGATGTGGCCTGGTCCTGCAGCAGGGTCAGAAGCCGAGTCTACTTCCTTCAGTGAGCAAGCGGAGAAATGAGTCTGTTTTCTTAGGTTCTACAGAGTGACGGAGGAGAGGCCCCTGTGCCAACTCAGAGTGGCCTTGTGCCCAATAGCTCCGGTTCCCCAACCCTAAGAAGCCAGAGCTGTGACAACAGACCCACTGCCCAGCCAAGCCACAACCTGGCACCAGCCACAGGGAGCCCACCCCAGGTGGGAGCAACTCCACATGGCACCTTGTCCTGGGAAAAACCACAGCCTTTCTTCTGGACCCTGACCTGTGTGGGAGGACGACGTGACCCCCAGACATGGCACTGCCTCCTCTAGGCACTAGCTTTGCCAGGGCAGCCAATAGGGAGTGGGCTGGGCCTAGCGAACCAGGACAGCTGACGGTGCGGGGGGCTGCCCTGTTGCTCCCAGCCCCATGGCTCCCTGGAGAAGGGGTGCTGGCTGGCACATTCCACAAAACGCAGACGGGTGAGAGCAGAGCTGTAGAGGGGTGTGTGGGAACCACAGCAGGGAGGAGCACGCGGGAGCCCAGGGGCCTGAGTTCAAGTTCCAGCTCCCCCTGTAACCAAGTCTCCTCCTCCCTGTGAGCCTTAGTTGCTTCAACTATTAAATGGGAGGATCCCAGGACACCACCTGCTGTGCCTGCTTCCGCAGTGACGAGAAGGATAAAATGGAGTACAAAGCACTTTGCAAACTGGGAAATGCCAGACAAAGATACAGTCATAATGACCTTCCAGGACAGGAGGCATCTGGCCCACTGGGTGTGGAAGCATAAAGCAAAGGGCTGGCGTGTGCTCTAATGCAGGAGCCTGGACTCCTAGGAGCAGCCCAGGGCTGCTGCACAGAGCAGCTCCGGCCCTTCCCTGGCCTCGGCTCACCAATGGTCACTGCTTAGAGCTTCTAGTCCAGGGGTTCTCAACCCTCTGGCCCTTTAAATGCAGTTCCTCATGTTGTGACCCAACCATAAAATTATTTTCGTTGCTACTTCATAACTGTAATGCTGCTACTGTTATGAGTCATAACGTAAATATCGGCTATGCAGGATGGTCTTTGGTGACCCCTGTGAAAGGGTCATTCGACCGCCAAAGGGGTCTCGACCCTCAGGTTGAGAATCGCTGCTCTAGTCCGTCTCACAGATGTGGGCAACCTGCCTGGCAGTGTGCCGCCAGATGGTGACCCTAGGCAAGAACCCAGGACACCTGGCTCTCGGTCTCCTGCAGTTTGCCTACAAAGCACAGCCATCCCGGTCTTGGGCATGGCGCGGTGCTCACGGTTCTTGTGCAGCTACTGCACGCAAGGTGTGGCCTTGTCAACCTCACAGGTTGGTTTTTGGATCCATTGAGATGACAGATGTCAAAATAAATCATAAATTATTATAATTTCCAACATTATCCCTATCACCACCACAGACGGTAAAGAGGAACAACTTGTTTCTCTGGGTGCTAACACCTGCAGAGCCAACCCAAGGTGGGGCCCCATCAGGAGCAATGCATTCTGGGGAGAGATTACCCAAAGGCAGACAATTCCAGAAAGGGCCCCGCCTCGCCATTTGCAGAACTCCAGCCTGCAGGAGGGTCTTGGGGTCTTGGCCACCAAGGGGAACCGTTGCAAGCCAGTGGCTGACTCCCCCATTTCCTCCCGCGTGGCTTTGTCATTTCTGAACTCCTTTTGGTTCTAACTGCTCCCCGGACAGCCCCCAGCTCACAGTCAGTCTGGTTCCTGTTTTGAGAAATCTGATTGCAAATGTCTAGAAAAAAAAGGGCCCTAACGGCCTTTTCAAAGTGCAGACCCATTTTCCTCCCCCAGGCCTGGAGTTCAGTCAATCCGAAACCCAGTGAACCGGCCCCAGGAAGACGCCGGAGACTGCCGCATGGCACCCCTTGCAGCTTTCGGCCCCGCTTCAAAGACTCGGGACACTGCAGTCACAGCCTTATTTCACACCAAGGCCCAGAAACCAGAAGGGACTTGCCCAAAGTCACATGATAACCCCACGACAGCCAGGTCAGGCCCAGGCTCCTGGGCTCGCAGCACCCAACATGCCACCTCTCTCGGGCAGGTATGGAGGAGCTGCTGGGACTGGCCTTGCCGGTAGTTCGAGGAACGGTCGTGGGCGCTCGGCTCTCACAGAGGCAGCGTGGCCAGGCCCGGGCTCAGGCCAGGGCGGCGGTGGAAGAAACGTGGATCTAGAAGCCGGAAGCCCTGATCTGGTGGCGAGGCACCACCCTGGATTACCTGTGACACCAGACGGGCACTCAGCTTCCCCACCTGCTCCTCGGGGCCCAAACCACACCCGTTCCACCTGCCCGTGAGTGGTCATCAGGCTCAAACAATGAAAACATACCCTGGAAACCATAAGGAGCCTCAGCGATCGCCCGTACCCTGCACACTTCTGCACTTGCATCCTGCACGCACAGTTTAAACTTTGCTACCAGGTGCGATGGCATCGGGAGTCCCACAGAGAGGTGGCAGCCGTGGTCCAGCTGCTGCAGGGGTGCTGGGATGGCCCCCCAGCAAACCGCACTGCAGGGCACCCTATGCAGGGCCCCCAGAGGAGGAACGTAGGGGAAAGGGGTGTCCTCTCCACCGGGATGGGGCACACAGCACACCCTGCTCCCCACCACCCCGACCCCATCCCCAGCCAGTGACCCCTCCGACGGTGGGGAAGACTGCTGAGTCCCCCAAACCTCACACGAGTGCTGGCCAGAGGGGCTGGGAGGGGAACCCCAAGGGGAGATGGGCGAGGGGGAGGAGGGCAGCAAAGCGATGGGTCCCGGAGTCAGGCCAGGTAGATGGATGGAGGGAGGCAGAGGAGGGGGCGGCGGAAGGGGCCAAGCGCCGCCCGGAGGAGGATGCAGGGGCGCGGGCTCCCGGCCGGTCGCGAGCCCCGGGGCGCGGGGCGCTCGGGCTCAGGTGCGCGGCGCCGGGCGCGGGCGCGGGCCGCGGCCTCACCTGGGCTCGGGCAGCAGGATCTTCTTGCTGGCGCGCGCCGCCGGCGTGGCCTTGCTCTTCTCCATGGCCATCAGGTAGCTCACGTCGGCCAGCACCGCCTCCAGGTCCGCCATCTTGGCGGCGGCGGCGGCGGCCTCTCCCGCCGCTCGGCTCCGCTCCGCTCGGCTCGGCGCGCTCGGCCCGGCCCGGCCGCTCCGTCGGCCTCGGGCGCCGCCGCCCGCCCGGCCCCGCTCGGCGCCCGCGGCTCCGCTCGCCGCGGCTCACTGGCGGCGCCGCCCCATGGCGCCGGCTCGGGCCCGGCCCCGGCTCGCTCCGCTCCCGCCGGGACTGCAGTCGGGCCGCCGCCGCCGCCGCCGCCCGCGCCCCGGTGCCGCCGCCGCCGCCGCCGCCTCCGGCCCCGCCTGCCGCGCACAGCGCCAGCGAGCCCGCGAGGGGCCGGGCGGGCGGCGGCGCCCCCTGCAGGCCGCGCGGGCTGCGCCCGGCTGGACCCCGCGGCCGCCCTGGCCCGGACCCGGAGCCCCACCGAGGAAACGCTGGCCCCGGCCCCCGACTCCCCGTCCGAGCGCCAGGCGGGTCCCAGCCCTGCAAGGCTCGCCCCTGCCCCGCGACCGGCGCCTGAGGACACGGTCCCGGGGACCCTGACCCCCTCATCTTGGCCGCAGTCCATGACCTGACACCAGACCTGGATCACACGGTGACCCGAGCCGCCTCCGAACGGACCGCAGACCCAGACCTCAGAATCTCACCGTGACCTTGGGTCACAGCCCTGCGTCCCTCTACTCCACCCCCAGACCCTGACCCCTGACCCCAGACCCCAGGTCCCCAGCAGGACCCCACAGCTAATTTTGGATCGTGATCTCAAACGCTGATCAAGGGCACAATGTCATATTGGTTGCTGACCCCTCAGCCTTGATTGCAATCCCAAAAACAGACCGCTCTCATGACCGTGAACCCTGAACTTGGGGGCAGAGCCCAGGCTGGGTCGTGGACCATCAACACCAAACTAGGGTTCTAGACTCAACACCAAGAAATCTGGACACAAACCCGGGACCAGGACATCCAACCAGAACCCAGACTGGACTTAGATCCGTAACAGGTCGCCAGGAACCTGGGACCTGACAACTGTGGTTCCTGGGGCCCATTCCCCACCCCCACCCTTCCTGCTCCAGACCCATCCTGGCTTTAGGGTTCCCACTCAGGACCAAGGACACTGCACCAGCAAGGACCAGTTTGTAGACACAAGTTCCTTGCACCCAACCCAACGCCTGATTCATGACGGGATCATCAGAATTCCACAACATGGGATCCAATCGCTCTCCTGGGGAGGGCACAGGGTCTCGGTGCTGCCTGGCAAGGGAAACTCACTCTGCTGGGAGCGCAAGGGGTTGTGGGGGGTGAGCTATGTGTTTCAAAGCAGCACCCTTATCTCAACATGTTCCTCTTTAGAGTCTCTGCTTTCCAAGATGACAAGGTCCTTTCCCATCCTGGGCACAGTAACCAGGACCCTTTTGTAAGGCTACCTTCTGAGATCAGCCTCCGCAGACCTTGGAATCAGAGCACGTCCGAGGCAAAGTCACTTCTGTGTGGGTAGCACCACCATCCACCCAGATACCCAAACCAGGACTCTAGTCATCAGCCTTGACTCCTCCCTCTGCCCCTGTCCTAATCTAGTTTAGTACCACACCCTCTGGTTTGGCCCCTTGAGAATCTTCTCGAACCTGTCTGCTTTTCAGGATCCTCATGGCTGCTGCCCTGATGCTGGCCCCGACCAGAGAAGCCTCTTCCAAATCTAGATCTGATGGAGTTACTGCCTGGTTAGCACCCAGAAGCCGCACTCCTGGTCAGAGGGAGCTCCAGGCTCCCACCCACTCTGTCCAAAGCAAATCAGGTGAATAAGTTCCTCAACCTGCAAGTCAAGATCTTAGAGGACTGTGCCCAGCTCCCCTCTCCAGCTTGTATTGCCTCATCCTCTGCATCAGGGATGCTTCTGCCAGCCTTCCCCCACCCCCAGTTCTCTTCCTTGTGCCCAAAAGCCTTCTATGTGTCCTCATCTCTGGTGAACTCCTGTTCATCCTTTAAAACCCATCTTCTCCACGTGGCCTTCCCCACCCCCCACTCTGTACAGCTCTGATTCTGCCCTTACCATTTAGTTCCATGATTTGAAAACATCAATTGCAAGATGCAAATTTCTTGGGTTTTTTTTTTTTATGTCACTTTTTTTACAGTGTGTGTGTGTGTGTGTGTGTGTGAAGCTTTATTAAATATTTGCATCAGTTGGGTCCGGCTGGCGTGGCTCAGTGGCTGAACATTGACCTATGAACCAGGAGATCACAGCTCGATTCCCAGTCAGGGCACGTGCCTGTGCTGTGGGCTCCATCCCCAGGGTGTGGGGTGTGGGTGTGTGCTGGAGGCAACCCATCAATGATTCTCCCTCATTTTGATGCTTCTATTTCTCTCTCCTCCTCCCTTCATCTATGAAATCAATAAAAATATTTTTTAAATGTTTGCATTAATTGGAAAATGCATCCTGATGCTGGGAATGCTAATGTATGAAAAAAAATGGTATATATACCATCTGCAGCTGTAACTGATATTGCCAGTTTCTCTCTTGCTCCCAGTGCCCACCACGGAAGCTGACAGAAAAGACTAATCAGTGTCGGATGAATGAGTGACAGCTCCTCAGCCCAAGGTGGCTCAAGGAATTTGGAGCTGGACAGAGCCAGAGGCAGGCAGAATGCTACAGCAGAAAGTCTCTAACCTCCCTTCCTCCCACCCCTCTCCCATTCCTTGGCACTCTAACTATAGGCACATGCTGGCCTGGGTTTTCTGGAGCCACCCCAATTTTAAAGATTCTTCCTGGTTTGGCTGGGTGGCTCCTTTGGTTGGAGCATCGTCCCATACACCAAAAGGTTCCAGGTTTGATCCCAGTCGGGGTATGTCCAGGAGGCCGGCCACCAATCGATGTTTCTCTCTCTTTCCCTTTTCTATTTCCCTCTAAAATCAATTTAGTGGGTGACTATTTACAAAAAAATTCTTCCTGGTGAACCTGTCAGACCACAGTCCCTGTGGTGGTGGCCCTCCCTCCCCCACAACCTGAAAACCCAGACTGCTCTCCTATCCACAGCTCAATCTGCAGCCCCCGCACGCCTACACCGGGGTCCTGCAGGAGAGCCAGTCTCCAGAGAGCCTCTCACTGATTCCTAGGCCCTGGGAAGTGGGAAGAGGTCGGCGTGAGTCCTTGGCTTCAGGAGGTAGTGCCCCTTTCCCACCTGGGGGAGGCTGTGTTCTGGATGGTGCTGCCCTCTGGTGGTGGAGGGGAGGTCGACTGTAATCTTGGCTTTCGGGCTGGCTTCTGTCATTCCTTCTCTCCACAAACCTTTGTCCAGGGCTCATGCTGCCGGCCTCCGGCTGGGATAGTGATAGTGAAAGAGGAGTGGAACCCCGACTCGGTCCAGCTGGCAGACCCGCAGACACATCATTACTTGGCAGCTCCCCTGGATGACTAATAGGCATTGCAACTTAAAGCATCCCACACCGAGCTCTTGTTCCCACCACACAGCCCCAGTCCAACCTGCTCCTCTCCCGCCTCCCCATTTCAGTCGTGGCTCCTCCATCTTCCAGAAACTTAGGCGTCACCCTGGATTCCTTTCTTCCCTCACTGCCTCCCCCCACCCACACACTCGTACACACACGCTGTCATCCAGATCATACCTGGTATGGTCCTTCTACTGTGCCCCGCTGAACTCTGTCTGAGCCCCATCACCGCCCAGCTGGTGCTGCCATCTGGACCAGGCTCTCCGTGGGGCTCTCTGGCCCCTCATCTAGCCAGAGTTTTTACAGGCCTAAATCAACCCCCCTCCAATGACTGCCCCTGCACTAGAGGCAAAACATACCCCCTTTTCCATGGCCCGTAAGATCTGCACATTCTGGCCTCTGCCCACTTCTTTAATTCAACTCCATCCCCCCTCCCCTTGTCCGTTAGTCCCCAGTCTCTCTGGTCTTCCTTCTGTCACTACAACAAACCCAGTTTATTTCTACTCCAGAAGTCTTGCCTGGAGGGCCCTTGCCCTGCTTTCTGGCAAGCTGGGCTCCTGTTCACCCTGCATCTCACGGGCTGAAAGGTTCCCTGCTCAGGGGGGCTCTCCTTCGGTGCCCTTTTGTTGTGGTCACTGCTGCACGCCTCGCACCCATCGTGGCTCACACCACAAAGTTAGAGCCACAAAGAGGAAAAGGACTCAGTGGTGGCCCAGTCCGGTGGGAAAGAAGACCCCCTAAGCGCATACCTACAATAAATCTGGCAAGAGCTCTAACTGGAGGAGATAGATGACCAGGAGGATCATGGGAAGCGTTGGGCTGGACAAGGGAAGAATGGGAAAGGACTTGAACTTCACAGTGTGTACACATAAATGTGAATGAGGTTGGGGGTGAGGACTGGCCTGGGCCAAGGCCCAGGTGTGCACCTCCCCATCTCCATCCTGGGCTTTGAAGCTCTAGGAGGGTGAATTTGGGAGCTTCCCTGACCTCACCAGGGGTGTACAGGTTACTGGGAAAAACTCCTGCCCAACACAGACAACCACCTCTCTGATGCCCGGGGACCAGACAGGGCCAGCGCCTGCCTGGGATCCCGGAAGTTCATTTCATTCACTCACTCACACATCTGACAATATTGGTTGAGCTTCTGCTGCTTGGCAAGCGCTGGTACTTGGCCTTGAGGATCCAACAGAGGGAGAGAGACGGTGGACTTACGGGCAAAGTGCACAGAGCAATAACCACTACTTTTTTTGGGTTCTCACTTTGTGCCAGGGCACTGTTCCTAGAGCCCTGATGAGCTCACTTTATACTGACAACATCCTTAGGAGGCAAGTGACAAGGTACTATAAAAGCCAGGCGCCTCCTTTAGGAAAGTCAGGGAAACCTCTAGGAAGGGCCTGAAGGAACAGGAGGGAAGCAGCTTTGCTAGGGGCAGGGAAGAGCTTTCCAGGCCTGTGGACCTAGGAGGCTCCCACATCGCCAGGACTCCCTCCCACACCGTCCAATAACCTTCCGGGGTGAATCTCGGCACATAACCTTGGGCCGGGCTTCCCGCTGGCATCGCCCAACCTGCTTCCCGGGACCAGCACCTCTTCCTGGAACCCTCCAGAAGGTCACCCCCCGCCCCCGCACTGTTCAGGCTCATCCCCTTTTCCTTTTCGGAACCTCAGTCTGGATTTGGCCCCAACCTGTAGCCCGCCCCGCCGCAGCTACGGCCAGGTCCCCAACCTTGCCCAGGCCCCGCCCCGCCCGTGGCCCCGCCCCGCCCGTGGCCCTGTCCCACC
>PVJC01002355.1:13660-28123 GCA_004026665.1 Murina feae | reverse complement strand
CTTCAGCCTGAGTGTCCGAGGCATGGTCACTGTGGCCACTGGTACTTGTGTCGGGGACCAGGACTTACGTGTGTGGAGAAGACCCAGGGTCAAATGCTAGTGCCACTCTGTTGCCCCGTCTGGTTTCCCGAGGCAAGTTACTTAACCTCTCTGAGCCTGGCCGTTCTCATGGGTGCGAGGACCCTCCAACCTGGCCTCGCTGGATTGCTTTGCCGATTAAAGGAGAAGCTGTGCAGTGTTGGGCTGGGGGAGATGGTTTTCCTTGTGGCCAGGCCAGTGGAGTATCTCGGGCCTCGCTTGTATCTCCCTCTCATGGTCTCTTCTCTCATTTCATTTATCTTCTCCTCAACCCTTCTTTTTCTGTCTCTCCTTTTCTGGGTTTTTCAGGGTGTTTTCTCTCTGTGTTTCTGTGTCTCTGCGTCTGTTCCTGTCTTGCCTTTCTAGTACTCTCAAGTCACCCTCCAGGGAGGGGAGGGATAGCAGTGGGACCTTTCTGCCCCCCTGTAGCTCTCTCTGGAATGGGGCTGTGGGGGAGGCAGAAGCTGGGTGACAGCACTAGGCTTAGGGCAAAACCAGGCGCTCCTGGATCACAGGTGCATACTCAAAGTTTCCTACCCACACGTAGGTGTCCAGCGCTGAAGTTCTCTTCTGGGCCTGGGCACCTGGGAAAGTGGTGGTAGGACAGGCCTCCCTAGCTGGGAAGTGCCAGGTCTGCTCTGCTGCTGGAAACCCAAATGACACTTAGCACAGAGTTGGCCTGGGAGGGCAGGAGAGAGCTGGATCGTCCCTCCCTCCAGGACTGGCTATATCATTTGCAGGGACCATTGCAAGTGGAATGTGGGGCCCTTTGTTAAAAAATTAAGACTTTTAAGATGGTGACAGCAGAGCACTCAACCAAGTGTAAGGTCCTTCTGAGTACAGGGCCCTGTGTGATTGCATGGGTCACTCACCCATGAAGTTGACTCTGTGGGGTCCCCCTCCTATACACTCACCTCTACATTTCCTTATCCCCCACTTCTGGGACAGGTGAAGGAGGAGGTGGAGGGAGCTAAGGTTAGCCCCACCCTCAAGGATCTGAAGTGCCATGGGAGAAGGGTGTGAGCACAGGCCCAGCCTGAATGCTCAGCAGGGCACAAGAGAGCTGGGACAAAGGCCCGAGTTTGAGTCCCAGGCTCACAGTTCATTTATGTTCCAATTCTGCCACAGATTCTAGGACTGTCACTTCACCTCTCTGAGCCTTGGCTTGTCATCTATAGAATGAAGGCACCTCTCCAGGGTGGGGTGTGATAGTGAAATTTGATCACGCACACACAGAGGCTAGGGTGCCAATGAATAGGACCAATGCTAGAGCCTGAGTGTTCATGTTTTACTAGCCAAGATACTTTGGCTAGTAAATGGTCAGTGTCTGTAATTCAGTTTCTCACCTTTAAAATAAGGATAATGGTAGGGCTGCTAGGAGTGCTACATGGAAGTGCTCAGAACAGTGGCCAACACATAGTAAAGTCCATTAGATGTCAACTGTTTTTTCTATGTTGTTACCTACGGAGGCACAGAATGTCCACGCTAATTCCTCCTAGTGAAGGGAACGTGGGAAGTGCTTCTGGAGGAAGAGGTGTTTGAAGGAAGATTTTCAGAGCTGTGGTAAGGATGGCATAAGGATGGCATACCACATCCTAAACACAGCAAGTCTGGGGACTACCAAGTAGGTGTTTAGCCTCTTAGTCAGAAGCACACACCTACCACGTGTCAACTGTGGTGTTTCCCATTTCAGAGATGTCAGTGGCAGGATGAATTTATTCTGTTTAGACATGACCCTGGAGGATTACTGAACATTTTTGTGTGCCTTAGGAAGATTAATTCAAAGCTGAATTGAGGTTACCTTGGAACTACCCCTCCCCCCTCCCAAAGAAAAAGAGTCTGGGCTTGTAGTATTGGCACAAGAAAGGAGGGGATGTATGAGGTAGGGGGAAAGTGAATTTGGAGAATGTGGGAACAGATTGGCTGTATTGGAGGGATGGGCCTCTAGGTTTATGAGCTACTGTACTTCTTGGGCATCTGTTATGTGCCAAGCTCTGCATCAGCTGCTGGGATATGACATGGTGAGCAACACAGACTGATCTGTGTCCTAGTGGAGCTCCTGACTAGCTGGGAGACTGACTTATGGGAGCCCTGGTAAGCAGAAGGGTATTATAGGAACATGTGATCTGGTCTTGAGCAGGGTGGGAGATGGATTCCTGGAGGAAGTAACATGTAAACTGAAGGTGTACCAACAGAGGGAACAGCATGTGTAAAATCCCACTCAGGGATGGTGGGATTGAAAAAAGTTAGCTAAGGGTGGAGAAGAGTAAAAGGGGAAAATGATGAGGAAGAAGCTTGAGGACTTTATCTTGAGACATATTTAATGGGTTTTAAGCAAGGTAGTTTAATATATCCTATATATCCTATATAATAAAAGGCTGATATGCCTCGGGGAGTTCCACTGACTGGGAGTTCAACCGTTCACTATGATGTGCGCTGACCACCAGGGGGCAGTGCAGAACTAAGGAAGGCCTGGCCGGCAGCCAAGGGAAGGAAGGCCCTGATTGGCCTTGATCACGGGCCAGGCCTAGGGACTTTACCTGTGCACAAATTTCATGTACTGGGCCTCTAGAATATATATATATATGTATAAATTTTAATCCTCACCCAAGGATATTTTTTCGTTGATTTTTAGAGAGTAGGAGATGGGAAGACAGAAACATTGATGTGAGAGAAACACATCAATTGGTTGCATCTTGCACATGCCCTGACCTGGGCCCAGACCAGGGAGGAACTTGCAACCATGGTACCAGAATTGAACCCAGGACCGTTCAGTCAACTGAGCCAAACCGGCTAGGGCTCAAATATATATTTTTAAACAGAAATGTTCTGGCTGTCAACAGAGTTGGACCAAGGCTGGGAAGCCTCGGGGTTCTGAACAATGGTGGCTTCAACTAGGGTGGCAGGGATGAGGTGACTGAGACAGGTGGTTTCTGAGGTATTTAGGAGGCCAAACTCACTCACTTCCTTTCCTGGCCAAACATGGCCACGCCCCTATCCCATCCTCAGGAAACCAACATGGAAGCAGCCCATCGTGGAAGACCCCATCCTTCACTAGAATGTGCAGAACTGGAGGTGGTCCTTAACTGTCAGCTTGGGGAACAGCTCCTCCAACTCCGAGCAGGTGGTGGTGAAAGCCTACTCGGGACTCTGGGTGGGATCCCAGCTCTCCTGAGATGCCGCCACCAAGGATGCGGGGCAGTCTGCTGTCAACACCTAGCACGCTCGTCTGAAGGCTGGAAGCTTGTTCCTAACGAGCCAAGTGAGAAGCAGTGGGGGTGTGGTGGGACAAATGCAGACCATAACCTGTCTGGCCCAGACCTTGAGTGACCTGCAGGAGGCACTGTCTTTGATGGGCTGGCTCTGCACCAGCAGTGATGGAGGCTGGCCGTGGCTAACAGCTCTCCGGAGATGCCCAGGTTAGAAATCCCAGGGTTTCCTGTCTCAGGTTGAGCACCACAGGGGTAGCTCTCCTCTATGGCTACAGAGCCATTCTAAGCGATGCCATGGGCGGGGTGTATGCGCGTGGAGGGAAACAGGTATCCTCATACTGAAATTTTCACATCCGCTAAAAAGTTCAATGAAATATGTGTTTTAGAAGGAGTGAAGCAGGCAACCCTTGGCCTTAGCCTCTAATATGAAAACCTTCTGACTCATTCTCTCATGCACACACACACACCCACCAAGGTAGGAAAGGTTTTGTTTTTTGTTGTTTTTAAAGCCTTTTATTATAAAAAAAAAATCAAAATTTTCCCATTGGAAGCTATTTCTTTTTTTGTTTTTTAAAATTTTTATTACACAAATATCTCCCATTCCCGCGTGTCAGATGTCCTTGCTTTCTCTAAAACCAATAGTGGAGAACGTTTAGAAAACAAAAGTCCAACTAGCTTCCCTCTTTCCCTGGCCCAAAATAACCCAATGTGTCAACTGAGATATAGCATGACTTGTCCCCTTAATGCTCACATTTAATTTAAATTTTTAGCACAACATTGGAGACAGACTAAATCAGCAACAAAAAATATATATTTACAATATTTCTCCGAAAAAACAAAAAACACAACCAAACCCTTTAAACATAGTGACTTTAGGAGTTTTATTTATGGAGCAGTTATTTTTTTAATCACCAAGTGATTTTATATTATATATATATGTATATATATATATATATATATAAATTTTCTTCCTTTCCTTTGTGGTTTTTCGCCCCGGTGCTCGGAAAGATGGAGGCAGGGTGTGTGGTCCTGTGGTCTGAGGGCAGGCTCTCCTGGCAAGGCAGATATCTAAGAGCAGATTGCAGGAAATGCGATGGAACTCCCGGGTTCCTCTGTCCCCAAACAGAAATATTTCTTTCCTCCACGTGGACCGTCCCTCACCTCTGAAAACCATTTCCCCCCTCACAGTTCCAGAGAAAAGGAAACCTCAGCAAGGGCATAGGTCCATCTGCTGCCACTCCTGGGTTCCTTTTTCTGCTGACCAATTACGTGCACGGTAAAAATGCTTATTTTTCCAAACCCAAAACAAACAAAAATACAAACCAAAAACCCAAAATAAACCATCAGCTTGGAAATTTCTGTGGATGAAATGTCCCAAAGTCAGAGGCACTCTCCCGGCACAATCCCTGCTCTGAAGGGGTCTCTCCACCTCCCCTTTTATAAAAGACAACAAAACAATCTTTTTAGTATTTTCCACAGGAGCAACCAAAAAAGGCAGGAAGCTTCCAATTATATAGATCATTAACAATATTAATAAGGTTTTTGCTCAATACCCAGGGTTCTTTACAGAGAAGTTCCCCTAACTGAGGCACTCTGGAATAAGTCACTGGCGTTTCCTCAAAGTTTTAGCCCCAGGTCACTGAGCCTGGAGACCAATGGAAGGGGTAGAGGGTCATGGGAGCAGACTGCTGTTTTTAAGGTGCAGCCAAGAGAATCAGCAGATTGGAAGAAACACACCATGCTATCCCCTCCTACCAGGACCCAGTTTTCTCGTAGGCCAGTCAATGCCAGGGTCAAAGCTGGGCTAGGCGGCAAAGAGGGGCCCCCCTGCCTCTATTGCTTTGGAGGTGGCAAGGGTGTAGTTGGCATCTCTCCTCAAGGTGCCTGGGCTCCTTGCCCCCCCCCCACAGAGTTTCAGAAGAGCCTGAGACTGGGATGCAGAAAGGGGCCAGGAAGGGATGGGACTGGGACGAGGAGGCGGGCAAGGTTGTGCTATCACTGTCCTTCTGGAGGGAGAGCAGAGTGCAAATCCGCATCTATCACTTAGAAGCTCTTGCTACAGGCTGCTGCTATTGAGCATCTCCTCACACATTTCAATATTGACCCAAAGAAATTCCGACCTTTCTTTTTTTTTTTTTTTTAAAGTGCAAAAAGCTCTCTGCTGCCCTAGAGAGAGGATCTTTGGACAGGCCGTTCAATGCAAAGAAAAAGGGGGCAGCTGATGGGGCTTGACACAGGGAGGTAAACTGGGAGACACCATGCTCCCCTCCTCCCCTCCACACACACACGCACAATACACTCAGCCACACACACAGAGGCACATGCACACCCCCTTCCAGGGCCACAGGCAGAGGGTAGGTGACTGGCAAGCAGGAGCTCCCCCTCCTCCCAATGGTGCCAGATCAGTGAGCCACTGGAACTAAACACAGGTCTAGGCTCTGGGGATTACACTACACTAGAGGCCTGGTGCCTGCCAAGAGGCAGGTGGGAACCTGGCCCAGATCTCTGCTCCCCCCAGCAGGGGCAGACAGGCTGCTCCCTTTGAGGACCTGCATCCTAGGAAAGCCCTATTCAGGCAGGAATAAAGATATGGAAAAGGGCAGTAGGAGGCTAAAGGAGTGGGAACAAGGAGATGGTGCCTGTCTCAGAATCTGCTTAGAAAGCAATAAAATGGGGGTGTCCCTGGGATACAGTTCCAGCTCCTCTGAAGAGCCTCAACCCCAATAAGTGCAACAAGGACCTCAGGACCTCATAGAGACTGGCAGGAAAGTCTAGGGTGGGGTAGCCTCATTATGTGAACTGACATGGTGCATCGGACAGGATCAAGCTAACTGGAGGAGAGTGGAGGACAGACATAGATGAGGTCTTAAGACACCTCAACAGCACCAGTGTGATCTGTGTGGGTCTGGCATTCCTGGGGCTGCTGGCCCCTCCTTTATAAGCCGGGAGAGTGTGACAGAGGAGAGACACTGGGCACCAAAAGGAGAACCTGCCCACGGAGACAGGGCTGCTTTCCACCCTAGGAGTTTGCTCAGAACCAGGCACTGCTGGAGACCATGGATAGGCAGGAGGGCCCCAGGGCCTAGCGCAGGTGACAGTTACATAGACGACCCAACTGAGAGCTTGGCCTCCTGGCGTGCAGGTGAGCTGGCATCTCGACAGCACACAGCTTATGCTTTTCCCTTAGATCAATTTGCTACTCCCTTTTCCTTAGGAGGGAGAGGAGCAGGCAGGTAAGCCTGGTGTCCACCACACTCTCTGCCCCGCCTGTAGGGGAAGGGCTCAAAGGAGAGGAGAGCAGAGAGGGAGTGTGACGCTGGCCTCAGAGCCTGTGCAGGGTCAGGGAGAGAAGCTCTCCTGGCTGGGGAGTCAGGGAAGATTGGTTTCCTGTTCAGTCTGGGCCGAGTGTATCTTAGCTGATCTTCTGTATCAGCTTCTCGTCAGACAGGCAGTAGAGACTGTTGATGGACAAGTCTGAGATGAAGTGCTCGCAGGCTTTTCGAGTGATCTGCTTGCATCCCCGAAGGTCAATCAAGGTGACATTGGCGATGCGCCGTAGGTAGATCAGGGTCTGGTCTGTCAATTTATTGCAACCTGTGGGGAAAGTGACTATAAGGACAAAGGTATGTACACATGGCCATAGGAGCTTGCCTCTGTAGCTCAATTCCCCAGCTTTCCCCTTCAAAATACTAAACCAAAGCCCTCTTTGTCCCGTAACTATCTGGGCTCAGGGACTAGAAGTGCCATCAGCACTGTGGCTTCTGAAAGCCCCCTGCTATCTCACTCCCTGCATTTAAAAAAAAATGTATATTTTATTGATTTTTTTACAGAGAGGAAGGGAGAGGGATAGAGAATTAGAAACTTCGATCAGCTGCCTCCTGCACACTCCCCACTGGGTATGTGCCTGCAACCAAGGTACACGCCCTTGACCAGAATCGAACCTGAGACCCTTGAGTCCACAGGATGACGCTCTATCTATGAGCCAAACCGGTTAGGGTGCACTCCCTGCATTTTAAAGTTGACCAAACTGCAGCTGGGTGGTGGCTGTGCTCTTAGGCACCTGACAATTACTCTAGGCATTAGCCACCCATCAGTTAAAAAAGAGATAGAAATCCATCTCTATCCAGTTGTGAGGAAACAAGTTAGCACAAGTTAACACAGTTTCGTCAACAGACCCAAGTTCTTTCAGTTCTACTGGTCAAGCTCTAGGAAGGGCTGGGACTTCTAGGAGGTATAGGGCAGTTTGCCATGAAACACTGCAGCAGCATACCTGCCATATTGAGCTCTGTGAGGGAGTAACGAGTGGAAGACCCGACAGCAGTGAGTAGATTGGAGGACTGATCTGTCAGGTGGCTGCAGTGACTGAGGTCGAGACGAGACAGGAGGGGCATGTGGCGAATGATGAGGCGAAGCGTGGCATCTGTGATGTCAAGGCCTGCCAGCCGGAAGTCAGTCATATTCCGGAGCTTGCTGCGATTGTCCTGACCTACGCAAGCAAGAAAAGAGCCTAGACCAAACAAAACTCTCAACTCTATTCTAGCCCCAAACCTGCAGGCAACTTCATAGGCCAGGTCCCCTTGCAGGGAATAAGCAGAACTGCCCACACCCAGCCCTGCCTTCAGGAAACAGTGTGTGGGGGGCAGTTTCTAGGAAACCATCGTTTTCTTTCTTCTCAGCTGCTAGAATATGCCTCACACATCAAAAGAGTATGTGCAGAATGCCCCTACCTTTCCCACACTCCTATACTTTTCTAGATCTTCTCATGCAAATAGTTCTTAATGATCCACTTCAACTGGGAAGCCTTCCCAGACTTCCTTAGGCTTTAGATACTTTCTGGACCCCAGATGCCACTAACCAACAAAATGGCTTACTCCTTTGTTTGCAGGTAGCTGTCTGCTTGTAAATCATTAACCTGTACTTGTACACACTCTATCATGCTGTTCTCAATCTGCACAGTGTCATTTCTGAGACTACCTTTGCTTTTGAAGATGAAGTATACCGAAAGGTAAAGCTACATACAAAGCATGTTGAAAGACAAGCACAGAGAAGCCAGGCACAGAGCATACCTGGTTTATCAGCAGGTGGAGTCAGCAAGTCCCGAATTTGAGGGTCCTTGATTCCTACTGCCCACCGAAGATCAAGGGTCCTGAGAAGGGGGCAGCTGGAGGTGCTGAGGGCAGAGACTGCAGACCAGGAACAGCCAGCTAGGAGAAGGTCTTTCAGTCCTGCAACGGAAGAAAATACATATGCAATAATATATACTCTATCAGCACATCCAAAGCCTTTATTAGCAGCTGATCTAAGGTAAATGGACTCCCAGTCCAATGGGAGAGAGACTATGTCCTTATCTTATTCTAGTAATCCAGCTCAAAGATTCTTATGAGTACTCTCCTATATTAGCTTTGGTGGTAAAACCAATTCCTTACTTCCTACCAGAACAATGCAAACATGACTTCCTATCTTTTTAAAACCCCAAAATTCTTAAAGGGATAGGTCTTTACAAGGAGCTGATCAAACCAACATCTTATTCACATTCTCTCTTCAGTAGCCATGCTGAGGAGAGCCACAGCACTGGCAGCAGTACCTGATCCTATTCTTTTTGCTGTCCAGTGCAGTGATTGGTCTGCCAGTTCAGAGTGGTGCCTGGGGACTAGCAGTTAAGGTAAGATGACCAGACGTCCCGCTTTTGGCGGGACAGTCCTGATTTTTAACAGTTTGTCCTGCGTCCCGTGGCGTTTTAAAAAAGTCCCCATTACTCTTTGTAATATTTTAAGTAATAAAAAAAGAAAAAAAAGAAAAAAGAAAAAAAAAGAACCCGCCTCCCCAGTCAATGGTGTATCGCTTTAAATCTGGTCACCTTAAGTTAAGGTGATCCTGAGTAAATCTCTTGCTAAGCAGAAAGGCAACTATAATATGGGACTGTTGCCCTAAAACACTGCTGCCAACAAAGCAGCTTTCCCTGCCCACTACTGGGGCCCTGGAAGGACGGTGGCAGGGCTGCTCACCTGGCAACCTATTGACGAGCCATGTCAGTTGTTTTTTAGAGATGTTGGTCCAACTGAGGTCAAGGCTAACTGGCTGCCTCTTGATGATGCCACTGAGAGCCTGGGGTACAATAGCCTTACACCTACTCAAGTCAATTTTTGTCCAAAGTCTCTTGTCGCAGCACCTGTAACAGAAGGAAAGAGAAGTAGCTGTCAGTAACTCAATATCCCTTCCCAGAGGAACTTCCATCACAGGCTGCTGGAGGTGTCTGGGAAAAGCAGGGCAACTGGAGGGTCTCCCTCCCTGGGTTCTTCTATAAGCTTACAATATCATGCCTGTTGTATTTTCCCTGCGAGAATACGCCTTGTCCTCTATGACAACCCTACAGAGATTAAATGATGGGTAACTTGACCAGTTCACCTTCATTTAATTTACTCTGGATGGGCTCAGAACACAGCAAATGATAAGCCCTCATTTGCATTAAAATGGTATGGCTCCTACCAAAGTGCATATAAGGGAATATTAAAAAAACTTCTTGACTTCTCACTGCCTGAAGCTAGGACTATATTCTTTCCCTTGTCAGTCACTCCCAGCTGCCTGGAGATGCAGGTATATCGACAGTTCATCCTACCTTAAGCTCTAGAAAGAGTCCACTATTGTATCAAGCCAAAAGAGACTCTTTATGACCAGGCCTGGAGAGTTCTTTCTCACCCTGGGTTTCTGCCTCAGTGCTATCTCTACATTTTCTAGCTAGTCCAGATCAGAACTGAGAGAGGACTGCCTTTCCATTGCAATCTGAAGTCCATAGGCCACAAACACTGCTGCCACAGGCAGGCTTCTATTTAATATTTTACAATGCCTGCTCCCTCAGCCTGGCTCAGAGTCTAGCTGACAGGAGAAGGGGAGACAGCACATAATGGGAATCTTATGTGATTTGGCCTAAAAACAAGGGACAGAGCCAGGGAGGCCCACTAGCCCTACAAAGAGAAATATTAGGAGAATTTGTGTAGCTCACATATTCAGATTTGGGAAATAAGATTGTGTTTGTGAAGAATGGGGTCTTTATTTCAAGACTGAAAAAAACTTCACCAATGGCATATGAAACGTTTCTGACAGAAACAAGCAGCTTACCTAAAGTGGTGGATCTCAGACTTGAATGTGTACCAGAACTCCTGGAGGACTTAAGAACAGATTGATCGGCCCTGCTCCCAGAGGTTCTGTTAGGTGGTGTGAGATGGGCCCTGAGAACTTGCATTCTAATGAGGTTCCAGGTGACGCCACTGGTTTGGGCATCATCTTTGAGAACAACCAGATATGAAGGGTATGTCCTTCATATCTGGGTTCAGAAGCTTGAGGAAAATCAGTGTCCCATGAAAATCTTAGTTCATCATCGCTAGGGACTCCCCCCCCCCCCCCCCCCCAAGTCTCTTAATGTTTAACTTGAGAAGAAACTGTTAGCTTCATTAAGGACAAACTAAGTCTCAGAAAGCTTCAAAACTGGACCCTGCTTGCTGGAGAAAGCAATTCTGGTCCAGATTTTGGAAACAAGAATTAAAACTAGAAAATTGTGAGCACCTTCAAATTTTTTGAAAAGCATGCCCACCTCTCCCATTAGAGAGGTAACTAAGCCGACAATTATTGGGTGTCATTTGTCTCCAGGACCAGGAGAGTGACTGGCACATCACAGGCTCACAACAAGTAAGTGACTAGTTTCACTGATTTGCGGGGAAACTTATAACTGAAGTTTTTGCACAAACTACAAATCCATCCTCCAAACCAGTGTCCTGTGCCCAGTAAAGAGAGATGGAAAAGTATGGATAAGGGAGAGGAGGCAGAGGGCCAAATTTTCCTCATGGACAAAAGTGCCTACATCTTAAACAAGACCCCAGTCTGGGGAACAGACTAGACTGATTTAATCTTTTAGGTCCCGACAAGCCTCCAGATGCCAAATCACATGCTTGTCTCATTTGAAAAATCTGCTACCTACTCCCATACCCCTAATCCTGATCCCTGTATCCCTGCTCACCATTTATACCACGTCTTGCACACTCGCATACATTCACAAAGTTCTCTGCGGCTGAGGTAGCGGAAGACAGACATCCAGACCTCCCGCTGCATCCAGCTTTCGTCTCCATCCTGAGCCCAACTGCCCCGGCCATTCAGCCTGGCTGCACCCCCCTCCTCTGCACTGTCATCTTCCTCCTCCTCCTCCTCCTCCTCCTCTTCCTCTCCCCCCAGCCCCTCCTCATCCCCACGCTGGGGGGTTCGGGCTGGGCAGTGCTGCACTAGCACACGGGGGGAATGGCGAAGGTTGGCAGAGGAGGCCGTGATGGCCTGCAGCTTGGGCACAATGGATGTCCCGTGGAGCTCTTTGGTGGGCCTCTGCAGCGTGACAGTGAGGTACGATCCCCGGATCTTGGCTTTCTCAACTTCAGACAGCTCCTTTTTGCCGCTGGGATTGTTCTCCTTTTCCCGTACCATGGTGCGCTCTGTGGCCTGTAGCCGCAGCAACTGCCGCCGTTTGAAGCGCTCATCGCGGCTGGCACTGTGGTGGTCGCTGGGGCCAGCCCCAGGGGATGACCGAGTCACCATACCCCGGGGGGACACCGGGTCATGGATGAGCTGTAGCATGGAAGTGGGTGAGTGAGGCGGGGGTGTGAGGGGCTCATCACAGCTCCGCAGGGGCCGCAGGACTTTGGCTTGCACAGCTTCTTCATCACTCTCTTCTATCTTCCGCTTCTATAAAACAGGCCCAAAAAAGCCACGTCAGCGCCTCCCTGTTGTTGTCAGGGGACTAGAGAGAAGACAGATCACTTGCTTTTCTATGGAGAAACGTATCAAGAGATGCTTCTGGTGGAAGAAAGGGATGCCAGTTTAAAGAAAAGAGGCCTCCATTCACCATTTGGACTAGGATGCAAAACCTGAGCGCAGTCAACACAACAGACCTTCAGCTCCACCAGAGTCTGAGCTCGCCTCTACCAGCTGCTGCTTCCACTCAGCACCCCACCCTATCCCTAGAGACCAAGGGCAGATATGAGACAAAGCGGAGAATGAGAACCTCTGAGAAACCACACTGTTCCTAGAGGAATCCGCTCTGGATGGAAATGAGGAATTCAGGTTGGGTGAAGACAACCTTCCATAAAGGAACACAACCTCATCCCATGCCACTTGTGCTCTCCAGACTCTTGTCCCTTTCTGGAGCCCACCTTGGCTATGTTGCGATAAAGCCTAATTAACATGTTTCACTAGGTTTCATAGCTGTAGTTGATTTTCGTGAAGGAGAAGCAATAATCCTCCTTTTTATCCTCATGTTTTTAGTGCACTATGGTTGGAAGAGAATAAGCACCTTTTGGGTGTTGGCTTTTACCATACATCAGAAGGTGAAACTAAAATACAGCACCTGGCAACCCATCTGCTACAGCAAGGAAGTAAACACCCACCACTACCCGTAGACAAATGTAAAATCTGCTAATATAAAAACTTGTTCCTAGCCCTGACCTGGTAGCTCAGCTGTTACAGCATTGTACCGATGCGCCAGGGTTGCAGGTTCAATCCCTAGTCAGGGCACATGCAAGAATCAATCAGTAAATGCATAAATAAGTGGGTCAATAAATCAATGTTTTTCTCTCTCCCTCATCAATAAATTAAATTAAAACAAACAAACAAACAAGCCACAGGTGGTGTGACTCAGTCACTGAGTGCTGACCTATGAACCAGGAGGTCTTGATTCAATTCCCGGTCAGGGCACAGGCCCGGTTGTGGCCTTGATCCCCCGTGTGGGGCCTACATGAGGCAGCCTAGTAGTGATTCTTTCTCATCACTGATATTTCTATCACTCACTCTCCCTTCCTCCCTGAGATCAATAAAAATATATATTAAACCAAAAACAAAACAAAAAACCCTAAAAAAAACAACAAACCTATTCCTAGTCTAAGAACTTGAAATACAGAGAATTCTAGCACTAGTCAACTCTAGAAATCTTTGTCCTCAAAGATATTTAGACTGAAAACTCAACTAACTCACTGCCTAGGGGGAAAGAAATAGAAAAGACAAGGACACTTGTCTCCACTTCTACACAGTACACCTAGAGGCCACCGGGACCCAGATGACGGACACTAGGCCAGCTACCTTCTCTGCATGTGCTCTTAGCAGGTCTTGTGTTGCCGGCCCCAGTAACCAGAGTCCTTTTGGCCCTTTGACATTACTGGCGACCATTGGGCCAGCAACCACAGCTGCTCAGGGCCAAGGTCATGGGGCTGGTCTCCTCTGGGGGAGGGGCTGCCTCTGTAGGACACATTTGGGCCTGTGGGCAGGCTTTCTGTGAGCACAAAGGTGAAGATGACAAAAATGTGAACCTGCTTAACTGGAAACTCCAGCACACCACTGTATTTCCCAGCTGCCTCAGATCTCTGCTGAAGTTTCACTCCACAGCAACCCTGCTCAAACAGCCCAGCTGTAGTTCCTCTTTTTCTAGGGCCCCAGATTGTATAAGAACCTCAGCCATTTGCAGACCCCAAGTGGAACAACATTCAACAACACAAAACCAAACATTGAAAACTCAAACAAAAGGCCCAGCCAGCATGGCTAAGTGGCTGAGCATTGACCTATGAACCAGGAGGTCTTGGTTCCACTGTTGTGGACTCAATCCCCAATGTGGGGCGTGCAGGAGGCAGCCAATCAGTGAGTCTCTCTCACTGATGTTTCTGTCTGCTCTCCCTCTCCCTTCTTCTCTGAAATCAATAAAAATATATTTAAAAATAAAAATAAAAGCTCAAACGAAAGAAAAAATAATTAACCAAAGGGAAAAATATCAAAAAATTAAAAAATATCCCTGGATCAGAAAAACCATGTGAATAAAGTTGCAAGGCAAATACCTCCTAAGCTTGATGCTTCCTTTCTTCTCACAATGCAAATCTGGATAAAGTTCCCTTACCTGGGCTTTCTCTGAGCTGTCCTCCTGGTAGCACTTGGGACACTCCCAGCAATTTGGCAATTCCTCGTTAAGCAACCCCTCTCCATCCATCTATAGGTAGACAGGGATGTTAAAAATCTGTCTCATTACAAAAAAAAAAAAAAAAAAAAAAAAAAAAAAAAAAAAAAAAAAAAAAAAAAAAAAAAAAAAAAAAAAAAAAAAAAAAAAAAAAAAAAAAAAAAAAAAAAAAAAAAAAAAAAAAAAAAAAAAAAAAAA
>PVJC01002355.1:0-13560 GCA_004026665.1 Murina feae | reverse complement strand
AGCCTGTCTCTTAAACCTCCTTTATTACACACTAACCACCACATGGTTAGGAAGGACCTTTAAGAGTTACCCATTTCTAAATACACTGGCTCATAAGTGAAAGAATGAGAGCCATTTAGCCTCACATTAGTCACAGGGAAATGCTACCCTCACTCTTGGTTACTTAATCAGAGTTAGGCTCCTTGAGGAAATTCCTAAGAGTCTGGGGTCTCTTCTCTTGACACATATACTCCAGAGGGTCTCATGCCACTTTGCAAAAGGAACTGAACACACAGGAATGGTGCCAGACCCAATCTTAAAAGTGGGGCATAATTAAGACTGCTTAGGTTCAGAGACCAGCGGCTAGTCTCTGTGGCTCAGTGTTCTCAATGTAAAGTCAGGATAAATAACAGTACTTATCTTATAGGGTTGTGGTGAAGATTAAATGAATTAAGTATTACGTAAAGTGTTTAGATAAATGCCTGGCATGTAATAAATGCTCCATAATTACCATTATCATTGTCGTGGAGATAATATCCTATTTTATCGATTCTAAGATGCATATTTTTCTTAAATCTTTCTGAAATTGGGCTGCTTCTCATAATTAACAGTGTTTTATAATCATTGTCATCCAGGTGCAGTCATGATATAATTGATATCTCTGGGAAGACCAAAAAGTACCAGCACCAATGCTTTTTAGATTTAAAGAAACATAAAGAAATGAGGCAGACCCAACTTCACACAGTTCTAAGAGATTAAACAAGGGAATGCATGGAAACCAGCAGCTCTCCGTCTCAGCTGCACATCAGAATGATGTAGGAGATTTTGAATGTCTCAGCCCAGGTCTAGGCTAGAAGAGTTGACTCAATCTCTGGGATCTGAACTTCCTTATTACTTTTTAAAGCTCCTCGGGTGTGCACTAAGCCTGATACAGACTGAGCACTCATTAAATGTTATTAGCTAATGTTACGACTCTCACTGCCTTTTAGGAAATAATAGCCAGTGAAAGAATCAAGTAATGCAACAAAGATGCTTACAGCCACGAAACATTCCAAAACAGACCTGGCAGTTCCATGATGGCCTGGAGACTCCAAACACAGTCTCCAGAAGCCAGAATGTGGGTAGAAATCTCAACTTTTTTGTCTACTGGTCCTCAAGGCCTAGCACAGTGTCTGACACAGTAGAGATATTTGGATCAAGGGTAGATGTTATATCACTACATGACCCACAACTGATGGCCCATAATATGGATGCTGGCAGTTTCTTGTGACATATATTCCAGTTTCCTCTGCTCCACTGTTTCTTTAGACACTGTATCAGCTGAGACCTCAGTAGCCCCTTAGGCCTCTACTCACCTGGAGGCAGCCAGGATGAACAATCTCATTGCAGATACAGCATTCCATGAGCTTCTTCTCAAAGTCCTGTGTCTCCTCATTTTGATCCACTTCTCCACAGAGGGAGCATGTGACTGAGTGTGGCAGCCTGGGCTACAAGAGGACAAAGACAGAAACCAAGAAAAGAGCAGACTTAGATCCCTATCAGTTTAGTTTCCCTTTAACTGAGATGGGCAATTTGGTTCCTGTGACTCTATAGCAAACATGAAGGGAACATGGAGAGCAGGTAGAGAAGTGGCTGAGGAAGAAGAAGGGGGGGGGGGGAATCAAGTAGCTACAGACCAACAGAGATCAGTTTATTTTTAGTGAACCTGTCCCTGGTCTTGGGGTCTTTTCTTTTAAATCCACTTAAAGAGGGAGGGGACAGAGAGCACTGATTTGTCCTTCAAATGCTGGTCTCTCATTTGAAAACTGGACATGGCTGAAAGATTACACTAGCTAAGTTTTAGTACTGGATGTTCCTTCACAACCTAGGGAGAAAAGGGACAGAGTGAAGAAAGCTAAGAGAGAGAGTAACTTTTTCTTTCCAACTCTCAAGTCTCAACAACTCTGTATTATATTATGCGTATTTCAGTCCCTTTGGCACCACCACCCCTCTCCCAAATTCTTTACCCAGTAGGTCACTCACTGCCAAGCACTGCCGGAGGACACAGGACTGCTTCATACGACCAGGTCCTCCAAACTTCTTCATGTCCCTGCAGTAGTGGCAAACACCACACTCTCCTTGCACACAGGCTTTGCACTTTCGACATCGTACTCGTCTCCGCCTGGCTCCAGACACTATGGGGGAGGCAGCAGCTGGCCTCACAGGTGTTAACCGTGGAGCTGGTTTCATAGTGTGAGGCTTTGTGATGGGGATGGTAGGAACCCGCACCTTTGGCCGGGTGGGGAATTTAAGCTGGGAAGAGAAAGCAGTGAGGTCAAATATATCAGGTAGCTTTAAGGTCTAGAGAAGGTAGATTACATGGCTAGGCAAAGTATGACCCAGGGAGAAATCTGTCTGCTGCCTGTTTTTTTGTAAATAAGTTTTACTAGAACACACGACATGCAGTTGCTTATGTATTATCTATGGCTGCTTTTGTGTGCACTGGAAGAACTGAGAAGTTGTGACAGAGACTGCATGGCCTGCAAAACCTAAAATGTTAATCTTTATTATCTACATACTAGAGGCCCGGTGCCCAAAAATCTGTGCACGCGAGGGTGTCCCTCAGCCCAGCCTGTGCCCTCTTGCAGTCTGGGACCCCTCGGGGGATGTCCACCTGCTGGCTTAGGCCCACTCCCCAGGGGATTGGGCCTGAGCTGGCAGTCAGACATCCCTCTGGCAGCCTGGGAGTCCTCGGGGGATGTCCACATGCCAGCAGGGAGCAGGCCTAACCTGCAGTCCGACATCTTTAGTGCTGCTGAGGAGGCGGGAGAGGCTCCCACCACCACCACTGTACTGGCAGCCATCAGCCTGGCTTGTGGCTGAGCAGAGCTCCCCTTGTGGGAGTGCACTGACCACCAGGGACAGCTCCTGCATTGAGCGTCTGCCCCCTGGTGGTCAGTATGTATCATAGTACCAGTCATTCTCAGTCGTTCTGCTGTTAGGGTCAATTTGCATATTACCCTTTTATGATATAGGATTACCTTTACCAAAAAAGGTTGTCAATTCCACCCTAGCTGATTTGGCTCAGTGGACAGAGAGTTGGCTTGCAGACTGAAGGGTCTCAGGTTCAATTCCAGTCAAAGGCACATACCCGGGTTGTGGGCTCGATCCCCACTGGGGGTTGTGCAGGAGGCAACCAATCAATGATTCTCTCTCATCATTGATGTTCTATCTCTCCCCCCCTTTCCCTTCCTCTCTTAAAATCAATAAAAACTATATATTTTTAAAAAGGTTGCCTAGCCCTGACTGGTTTGGCTTGGTGGATAGAGCATCAGTCTGAGGACTGAAGGGTCCCTGGTTCGATTCTGGTCAAGGGCATGTACCTTGGTTGCGGGCACATTCCCAGTAGGGAGTGTGCAAGAGGCAGCTGACTGATATTTCTCTCTCATTGATGTTTCTAACTCTCTACCCCTCTCCCTTCCTCTCTGTAAAAAATCAGTAAAATATATTAAAAAAAAAAAAAAAGGTTGCCTATTCCTTCAGATACATCTCTCTCATGCTGTTGAGCTTCCTAGGTACCAGTCACTTCGGGCCCTCCAACATTTCCTTATCCTGAATATTACTACTCAGAATATACTCCTAAAGAAGACGGTAAACTACTTTAGGGTGAGGCGGGTCTTGTTCATTTCTGTATTACTTTGAATCCAAGTATAAAACCTGTATATAGCAGACACTCCAATAACACAAAAATGACTAAATTATTTTGAGGCAACCCTATGTGGCCAAGTAGAGGCCAAACGGGACCCCTGCACTTAGGTAGGAGGAGACAGTTCTTTAAAGACATCTTTCAGCTACATACCTAAACACTCATAATATGTGATGGCCCTGCAATTTCAGCTTTGCGAACACCAAAGAAGAGTCAAACTCATGATCAGGAAGCTATCACTTATTTTTATGTAATAACTTTGACAAAGGATGATGTGGGGAAAAATTATTCAGGGCCTAAATGAAGAGTCATCAAAATTCACAACTGACAATTTATTAGCTAATGGGTAATTCCTATCTTCTCTTTTCAATTTGAAAGTGAAAAGTTCAAATTAAGAGGAAACTTGAGAAAGTGGTCTCAATTCAACATAGCAACAACACCCTGGCCTTTTAAATATATATGTAATTATTTTAACCAGTTTTAAATCATTCTGTGAAAATAACTGTGTCACTGGGCCAGAGGGTAGGAACTGATCCATTCTGGTGAACAAATGCATACCTTGGTATCTGAAGTTGGAGACAGGTCTCCTATTTTGATAGTTTTGTTAAGAGCATCATCCCCAAAGATAGCCAATTATCCTGACCTAAAAGTCAGAACAAACTGAGGAATGATTTTCTGTCCCTTTATATTAACCCAATGCTTCAAGTTGTCCTTTTTTCTTCCAGAATAATAATGGTCAGACAGCAAATACTTTAGAAACTGAAGGTCAAGAAGATTAGCTTCTTACCTTGTCCCTTTTTGGCCACTGTACTATAGGGACGCCAGTGAGGGCTAACTTGGGATCACTGTTGGCAAGTTCCTCCAGCAAAACCTAAGGGCAGGATAGAAGAAAAGAGGGCACAGTGAATAAACAGCCAGTCACTCCTT
Source organism: Murina feae (assembly GCA_004026665.1). NCBI lineage: Eukaryota > Metazoa > Chordata > Mammalia > Chiroptera > Vespertilionidae > Murina > Murina feae. The sequence goes on along the minus strand of PVJC01002355.1, from coordinate 8,969 downwards.
AGTCCCCACAAACACCAAGGGGAAGGCCAGGGAGTCAGCTGTCTCCATTTTCACTTCATATAGACTAGCTGCAGAACAAGTGAATCGAAATTAAAGAGAAAACTTAAACTAGTACAATACTGTCAAAACTTTTATCTTTGTTCCCAACCTGGTTCTTGTGTACTGTACTATACTGTTGACACTTTCACTGAAGCAGCTAGCTACCTTGGTGACAAGTGTTACTTGTCACATAGTTCTACATAGGACAGTAAAACTTTACTTCACCCTTTTACTTTTCCATACGTTAATGAATACTGCCAGATAGTAAGTACTGACTTCAATTTGCAGATGTCAGCAAAATAGCAAAAAATAAATTTTAAAAAATTGGCTAATACTGAATTAATAATATGAACAGCAGAGTCTTAATGTCTAGTTCAACCCAGGGCTCTGTTCTTCTAAGGCTGATTACAGAAATATCAATCTTAAATCTCTCTCTCTCACACTTACACACACACACACACACACACACACACACACGGTCAATTATTTTCCTTTATTCCTATAAATAGGGCAGGAACAATCTTAGGGACAATAGTTCTCTCATGGCTTTAACCAATCTAGTTCGAATGACTTAAGGAATAATACCACTGTAAGAAACTGCCACTTAAGTGAATCACACTGCTTGAGTGTTATTTTGAAACCTTTAAAGTTTTATAGACAGAAATTTCTGAATTCCAAACCTAGCAGGATAAAATCCCTCTGACCTCATGAGTCTTAAAGTAATGACACCAGCAAAAGAATACAAATCCAGAAGACAAGTGACATGATTCCTTAGGTGAATATAGGATATTAACTGTTTAGAGAAAACTAAACTTTGATCCTGGACAGATCCGTATGCTTGGGCCACTTTAATAATCACTCTTATATCCTTGTGGGCTCTCTGCCTAGAGACCAAAACTTTCTGAAGCACGAGGCATTTCCTTACCAAACCTAAGGATCATTTTCCAAATCCCAGACTTGGGACATGGAAAGACCCTTTAACTCATACCCATGAAGCTTCCCTATGAAGATCCCCCTTTGCCAAGTCTCCAGATGCCTCCCCCCACCCCCAAACTGATTTCATTTCCAGCCGTTTTATTTACTCTGAGTTGCTATGGCACCCTATTCTGGAGCCTCCTGTTAGTACGACACTGCGTGGGGGTAAAGAGGCAGGGTGCGGTGCCTCATGGGACAAGACTCTGGTATGGCTGTAATGTCCCTGGGGTGAAAAATTCAGGCCCATTCAAAATGTGTGCTAGAGAATGCACAGCTCCCCTCCCCCACTTCGTACTGCTCAGGAGTAGGACTCTGCCCATTTCCTCTCCCCCAGAGCTCAGAGTTGTCCACAAATAGGGACTTTCCACTTTCAGCAAAACAGACGGCACAGAGAGATCAGCGACTGTTTGACTGTTTAAGAGTAGAAAAGGAGCCTAACTGTTATCCAAAAGCAGTCTAGCGCTACCAGTAAGGTTTTGTGGGGAACAAGGTGGGTGGAGAAACTGTGTGGGGTGGGGAGGAAGTGGGAGGAGGGGGCTGTTAACACATACAGACTCAATTCCTGGGGTCTGTGTGGGTGTGGAGGGAAATGCAGATTGCCTTCCAAGCCTTACTTTGCTGGGGACATACAACCAAGCACACCCTGTTTTCACGGAAAAAGACAGACTCCAGCTGAGGCCCTTCATGAAACCATAAAAAGAAGCCACGAACCTTCACCAGAGGGGGTCTGGGACAGGGAGCGGGGGTGGAATGCAGAAAGGCTAACACCTATTTAGAATCCTGGTTTTAAGACGAACATTCAAACACAAGCCTACACCCCACACAGCACAGGAAGGGGAAGAGAACAGCCACGTCTGGGCAGAGGAGGGGAATGGATTCCCAAAAGCCAAGCGACCCAATTCAGAAGCACATCCCACAAGGCAAGGGAACAAGTGCAATGACGGCTACACCAACATGAAGTAACCTAAGCATTGTCTTGGACTCGCCCAGCAGACAGTCCTTCTGCCTTTTCAGCCCCCACAGTTAAACACACCCTGAACCAGGAAGCGTTTGCTGCCCGCCCGCTCGCCTGCCCGCCTGACCTTGTGTTTCTCGTCCCTCTGGAGTGCTGGGGCTTTTGGTTGAAGTTTCCCCAGCGTCTTTGCTTTGTTTCCTGTATTGGAAGTTGTGCTGAAGGAGTTAGGTTTTCTGCCTTTTGGAAAATCCGATTTAATTGAAAATTCTGAAATCTCCCAGAGTACATAAGGCAGGACAGTCCAAGCTACCCAGAGGGAGAGTGTGCAGCGCTCAGAGCTCCTTCCAGAGACCTTCAGCTCAGCCGCGGCTTCCTCTGCCTGCGAACAATGCTGCTGCGTCACCCACATGCAGCTCCCAGAAATGCTTTGCAACGGAAGATGGCAGGGGGGGGTGAGGTGGGGGGAGCTGGGCTCGCCAGCAGAGGGCCCAGGCAGCCTGCTGCAGAGTTGGGAGGGAGGTGCTCTTCAAAGCTCTCTTCCTGGCCATTGGAGGAGAGCCTGCCCGAGGAGCTGGGCCAAGCGCCGCCCTCGGCTCCCTCCCACCGCCACTGCAATAGGAGAACCAGGGGTGGCCCGAGGGCGCTGCTGGCCGACTTTAGCAGGCGCCAGCCAGAGGGAGGGAAAGCTTTAACCCATTCGGCATCTGGTCCCGCATTAGTCCTTTTATCAGTCCACACCCTTCTCTGCAGGGTCACCTCTTATTGTTAGTTAGGCAGCACTCTCCTGATTGCACACACAGGACTCTTTATGCTCTCTTTCAAGCACCGTGAGTGGCCTGAAGTTCCGCCTTGGGAAGAGCCAGGCGGAAGCGGAGCCTCTCTGCAGGCACCTTCTCTCCCCTTGTACGACTTGCTTCAACTGCCCTCACTGCTGCTCTCCCAGCCCAGAATACAGAACCAGCATGCAGGTTTCCAGAAAAACCTTCAGGAATGATACATTCCAACGAATATAGAGATATTCAAAACCATGTGTCTGTTTAACATCAACTGTCTACAACAGATGCCTGCCTCGGGTTGCGACTGGGAACCACCATGTAAGAGTCATGCCTAGGCAGCTCTTCTGACCAAGTCAAATTAGCTGAGGTGTGACCTGAGGTCAGGGAGCCAACAAATGTGTATTTGCCGGTCTCTTAGGACCTTAACTTATTGTGCTTATTCTGCCCCTCAGATTATTCCACCTTCGGGACACCAGCACTCAGCACATTTCCTAGTCTAGTGGTTTGTCCTTACTGCCTCTTCTTGATCCCCTAGATCAGCCTAAGACCATCCTGAATATCAGATATTTACATTATGATTCATAACAGTAGCAAAATCACAGTTATGAAGCAGTAACGAAAATAATTTTATGGTTGGGGTCACCACAACATGACAAACTGTATTAAAGGGTTGAGGCATTAGGAAGGTTGAGAATCACTGCTCTAGATAAAGCAGCCCCATATCCTGTCAGATGCCTCGATGCTACTTCTAACAGCCATTGGAGTAATGCGTGTCACCCACTCTTCTTGCACCAATCAGACAGGGGGAAGTTCTGAAAAAGCAGTCTCTCAGGCTACAGAGGATCACATTTTGGGTCGAGATTTATGTAATTTTTAATTTTTAAATGTAATCTTTAGACTCTCAGAAACGTAACCTGAGTTTTCTGAAAATTACAGAAGCTGCTTTGAAATAAACATTCCATGCTACTAAAGTCCTAGCTCTCACCAGTGGGAATTCTTATTTATTCTCAGCATGGTTGTTTCAGTGAGTTTCTAGCGCAGTCAGTAGTCTAATATTTTCAGGGGCTGCATACTTTAATTTGTATAGTAGTCTGCCAAAGAAAGGAGGGACTTTTGTGCTCTTAGGTAGAGCTCTTCCTGGAAATATTTATATGGTCATCCTACCCTAAATCTCTTCTTTGCACTTATTCTTAAGACTCAATCAGCCTTAACTCAATATGTGTGAAAAACTTTCCTTATGTGACATCCCTCTAACCAACTGAGCTATCCGACCAGAGCAGAAAGTGTGTATTTTGATCTTAGTGCTATCTAACTTTAGAGGGATGATAAAATACAAATGCTTAAGGGAACAAATGTTACTCTGAAACAAAATACAAGTTCAAGTTGTACCAAATATAAATTCTGGAAGCCACAGGAAATAACAAAAACAGGGCACTAGGAAACACTCCAAGTTAAGTCTCCAAATCACAAATTAATAAGGCCAATCCCTCTCCCCTCCATTAATTCAGAATAAAAGAAAGGCAACAAAGATCAGAATTAGCCCTGACCGGTATGTTCAGTGGTTATAGCCTTGGTCCGTGCACTGTAGGGTCTTGGGTTCGATTCCCTGTCAAGGGCACATACCTGGGTTGCAGGTTTGTTCCCCGCCCCAGGTTGGAGTACATATAGGAGGCAACTAATTGATGTGTCTCTCTCACATTGATGTTTCTCTTTCTCTCTTTCTCAAATAAAATTAAATTGATCTGTTCACTGAAAAACATTTTTTAAAGATCAGATTAAGAAAATGACATTACATAATACAGAAATATAATGGAAATATTTTAAAGAATAAGTCTATTTTAATCTACTCTATATACCTTTTTTTAAAAAAGATTTTAAAACAGATTTTTAGAGAGTAATATTGATGTGAGAATGAAACATTGATTGGATGCCTCCTGCATGTTCCCTACCAGGGACCAAACCTGGAACTGGGGAATATGCCCTGACCAGGAATCGAACTGACAACCTTTTGATGCACGGGACAACACCTGACCAACTAAGCCACACTTGGCCAGGGCTAACTTATATGCCTTGTAACTGAATTAAATTATTAAAAACTTCCTACTCAGTAAGAATATGAATTATGACAAATGTATTGTTAGTAAGAATTGCAAACAAAGTTTTATTTATACAGGCTGCTTTCCCCACTCCTAATCTGGTTTACTGAATTAAGATCTATTATACTGGGTCCTCTACCAGTTATTCTCTTTATTAATATCAGATAAAGAAAATTTCTAATCAGTGCTTCTCTATGTATTTGTAACCATAACTCTGGCTTCAATTCTATCATACTCCTGGGATGGAGTCTAGGGTAAATTTTTAGACCATAATTAGAAAATAAAATGTTAGAATTTTACAGAGAAGGGAGAGGGATAGAGTTAGAAACATCGATGAGAGAGAAATATCTATCAGCTGCCTCCTGTACACCCCCAACTGGGGATGTGCCTGAAACCAAGGTACATGCCCTTGATCAGAATCGAACCTGAGACCCTTCAGTCCACAGACCGATGCTCTATCCATCGAGCCAAACCGGTTAGGGCAAAATGTTAGAATTTTAGATCGGAGCAGCAGTAGCCTACTGAACCACAAAGTCAGTTTTCAAATTTATAAATTGAGAGCTTTTACCATCTATATGATATTGTAGTAATCAATTTGTGTCATCTAACAGGCAAGTTTATTAGCTGGTGAGTTAAGAAGACTGACACCTCCTTACTGGACCCTCCCTGTCATGCACAGCACCTGTGAACCTAGAATGCACCTACTTTCTTAGCCCACTTAAATGCCGTTCCACCACTGGACTGTAAGCCCCCTGAGGGCAGAGTCCTTGACACATTTGCATATTTATTCCAACACTAAGCATGATTCCTGGCACCGAGTACACATTGTTCAAAGTAGCAAAATAAATGAATTTCAAAGATTTGTAATATCTATTTTTTTCTGTAATAATATTGTTTATTAAGTACTTTACTACCATCATTAATTTTCCTAACAGCCCTACTGAGGTAGATATTATTTATAGAGGAAAAACAGGCTTTGCCCCAAATTCAAGTGGTTGCCAAGCTTATCTACTAGTAAATGCTTTAAGAGCAAATGGAAAATAGAAAAACATTCAACAACACTGACTTTTTTATTAAGTGAGTTAGGCATATGTGTACTTTAATTTTTTAAATCCTCACCTGATAATATTTTTTCCATTGATTTTCAGAGAGAGCAGGAGAGAGAGGGAAAGACAGAGAGAAATATCGATGTAAGAGAAAAACATCGATTGGTTGCCTCCTATAGGCTTCCCAACTAGGGCCAGGACAGGGAGGAGCCTGCAGCCAAGGTAGGTGCCCTTGACCAGAATCCAACCGGTGACCCTTCGGTCCACAGGCTGATGCTCTATCCACTAAGTCAAACCAATTAGGGCTATATTAATACTAGAGGCCTGGTGCACAAAAATTTGTGCACTCAGGGGATGCCTCAGCCCAGTCTGTGCCTTCTCGCAGTTTGGGACCCCTGGCAATTAGACATCCTTCTGGCAGTCCGGACATCAGGGGATGTCCACTTCCCAGTGGGGAACAGGCCTAAGCTGCAGTCAGACATCCTTAGCACTGCTGAGGAGGCAGGAGAGACTCCCACCACCACCACTGTACTGGCAGCCATCAGCCTGGCTTGTGGCTGAGCAGAGCTCCCCCTTTGGGAGCCCACTGACCACCAGGGGGCAGTTCCTGCATTGAGCGTCTGACCCCTGGTGGTCAGTGTGTGTCATAGTGACCAGTCATTCCCATTCATTCTGCTGTTAGGGTCAATCTGCATATTATCCCTTTTATTACATAGGATATTAAAAGCTTCCTTTTACAGATATTAAGATCTCTTTTATTACCAAATCAAACACAAACAATAGTCTGATTAAAACTCAGTCTCCCAGCTAACTCCCACCACCTTGCCGTGACCCTCTGTCAGCAGTTGATATGCCCCCACAACAATGCACATACAAAGAGATTCTTTTTCTTGGATTAATGGGACTGTTCTATACACACTGCTCCAGGTCCTGCCTCTTTATTCAGCATCTATCCAGGACACAACTTCTCAAGTTTAGAAATTTGAAATATCTCACAAGAGGAGAGAACTCCATTCTATTTTCAGTCTACTTTTAGGATTCAAGGTTATCCACACTCCTCTTAATCAGAACTTTACACATACTAATTACTTTCCCTTGAATCTTACCATTAAGTCAACACTTTTTAATGCCCCATTTTTCATCGAATTCCCTTCCAAATCTATATTCTATGATTTGCTCTTCTTCTCTGTAGAACTTAACATTTTGGCAACTTCAAAGCCCTTTTACCACATCACTAAAACTGACTTCTTCCAGAGAATATGTTTATGAACATCTCATCTCACCACTTTTTTTCTCTTTTCTTCTGCCAGTTATTTGTGGCTCTCAACAAAACCAACAGGTTAAAACAAAAACCAATCCTTTCCTCTGCAGGAAGGGTAAATGAAGCTTGCTTCTGTCCTCCACTGTAGTGTAGCCTTCTGTGCTACAAACACTAAGTTCTCTAGCACTATAGTCTCTAGTTGTGTAGTTATTCGGCACTTACCCAACCCACTGCTTTTTTTTCTTCAGATTTTCAAATTATTCAAGCTCCAAACTCACTATTATCTGAAGCTCAGATGAAATATAGTCAAACATAGGAATAATTAATTCATTTGATCTTTTTTAAAAACACTTCATTGATATCAGAGAAGAAAGGAGATGGAGAGAGAGAGAAAGGAATAGCAATGATGAGAGAGAATCATTGATTGGCTGCCTCCTGCATGACCCACACAGGGGATCGAGCCCATAACTTGGGCATATGCCCAGACCGGGAATTGAACCTGTGACCTGCTGGTTCATAGGTTGACGCTCAACCACTGTTGCCATGCTGACTGGGCAATTAATTTGATCTTAAGTGAAAGTACCTGTAGAGCTGGGATTTGAAGCTGCTGTCTTCTGTTTATGATTATGGTATTGGGTAAACAAAAGAAGTTGTGAAAAAGCCTCTGCAGGGGAAATTCAAACATTGTCAGCCTATGCAGTCATTTTACTGTCAATTCTTTCCTCATGCTCTGGTCTCTGTGCCCTTCTATCTTAGCCAGCAATGGCAGCCATGATTCCTGATAAACTAAGGATGCTCTCTCTAGACACTTTTATAATGCTAAGAGTCCTCTTTAGGTATCTTCTAAACTCACTGCCCTCCTAGCATCCTCCTTTTACATTGCTTAATATTTGAACCAAATCTTTCTTAATTTCCCCTTACCACTCTGCCTCCTCAAACATTCATTTTTTAAAAATACATTTTATTCATTTTTTACAGAGAGAAAGGGAGAGTGATAGAGAGTTAGAAACATCAATGAGAGAGAAACATTGATCAGCTGCCTCCTGCACACCCCCCACTGGGGATGTGCCCGCAACCAAGACACATGCCCCTGACAGGAATCGAACCTGGGACCTTTCAGTCCGCAGGCCAACGCTCCATCCACTGAGCCAAACTGATCAGGGCAAACATTCTTATTTAACTATTTTGGTAAGACAGTTTGCTTATTTCGATCATGATACTTGACCTCGTATAAATGATTAGCGGATTATAATGTGGCTTCCTACAACTGGATTGTGGACATCACTATAGACATCTCTTAGGATTGAAAAGATATTTTTCTTTTTCATGAATCAGAAATACCCAGGCCAAAAGAATGTTAGTGAGATATAAATTTAGAAACCTTTCTTCTTAGGGTTCTTAAAGGCAATTATACAAAGTACTAAGTTCCCAAAGTCATAATTTTATGTTTCCCACATGTATTCATGATGAAATGGCTACATTAAAAAAAAAAAAAATTCTGGCCCTAGCTGGTTTGGCTCAGTGGATAGAGCGTCAGCCTGTGGACTGAAGGGTCCTGGGTTCGATTCTGGTCAAGGGCACATACTCAGGAGAGAAACAAGATGGCGGCATAGGGTAGACATCGTATATGCAGCTGTGAACAACTATTTCAGAAAAACCACGAAAAGAACACACGGACACCACTTGCACCCACAGGACGGCTGGCTGAGTGAAAATCCTACAACTAGAGAAGAGTCTGAGACTCAGAGGAGTGGCGGAAGCAAAGTACAGAGGTACGGAGGCGCGCGCACGGGCTCGGGGAAGGGCTGGTACCGGAGGTCG
>PVJC01002354.1:0-80392 GCA_004026665.1 Murina feae | reverse complement strand
CTCTGATGGGGCTGGGGGCAGGTCCCCAGTGATGACACACACACATACACACACACACACACAAAAGGCGCCTGGCAGACTGGGGCCATCATAGGACATCCACTGAGGGGTCCCAGACTGTGAGAGGGCACAGGCCGGGCTGAGGGACTCCCTCCACCCCGAGTGCACAAATTTTTGTGCACCGGGCCCCTAGTTTAATATAATGGTCTCCTTATTTTTACTTTATAATTAATTAAAAATTTAACATTTAATACATAAAATATCAATAAATATGCTCCCCCCCCACAAAAAACAAAACTGAGATCTTTGAGGTCTATAATAAAAGTTTAAGGTTTCCTTATAGAAAACAAACAAACAAAAATCCTACTGCCAATCTAAAATATTCAATTAATACTCTTGGCTCCAATTTGATCAGTTAATTCCCTGAATATAGAATTTAGTGATAATTTTCTGTAAATATGTCCATCACATTACTTAAAGGAAAGGTAGACACTTTCCTGTGTAAACCTTTACCTTATCATAATAATTAAAAAATATTAGTGAACAAAATAATGCTTTCAAATACAAAGGATAAATTTAGAACGTCATCCAGAAAGCGCATTTACAGATACCTGACACAAAATGATTTTGTCCTCACAGTTATCTCTACACAAAAAAATACAATTTGATGATTATTTTGTGATATTTTAAGCATTATCTAATTCAATGTTAGCTAATCCTATTTCAGTGATTACTACATTAGTTCTATAAAAATTAAAATGCAGCATCACTTAATATTTATTCTTGCCAAGTATTTAATGAAAATATCCTATTTTTACAGTTATGTTTTAAACATAATTATATTGTCATATAACCACAACTTGCGTTCAGACATTAATGCTAAACATTCTAGTAATTTCATGACATAGTTTTCCAGTTATCATGTTTCAGGGAACATTAGCCTTATTTATCAGAATTTCCTGCTTTCCAGTACAACCTACATTTTAAGTAGCAGAGCAACATATGTCTCTTTAGCATCGATACAGCAGAATTGAATTTTAGAATTATATAGCTTTCAGAGTTAGAGTAAGAATAGATATAGAATAAATTATCCAAATGTTTCTGTTGGACTTTGAATTTCATCTCTTTTTGTATTTTTATGTTTAATTATGACAACATCCACAGCCTTCAGAAGTCAGTATAAAGGTGCAATGGCTCTTGTCAGGCAGATCATTTAACACTCATGAAAATCCTGCCACCTTGTCTCCATTTACCTTCTTTCTCTTTTTTATTTTTTGGGGGAGTTTTTAAAATCAGAATTTCTAAAATTTTAATTTCCATAAAAATCACTAGAGAATCTTCTAGAATGCACAAGACTTGGTGATGCCTGAGCTTCTGCATTTTTATTAAGTCCCAGATGAGGCTGATGCTACTGGTCTAAGGACCACATTTTAAGCAGCACATTAGTATACCATACTTCTGATATTATGCTTTTGCAGCAGCACTTAGTTCTATATGGATTTCTCAAAGTATGGATACTTTCTCACACAAACATATGCTATTAGCCTACTTGAAAATTAACAAAAAGTCCTTAGTATTATCTCATTCCCAGCCCATAAACTTATTTCCCCAATTAAGGAAGGGAGATATAAGGCATTGTGGACTAAAGAAACAGTAGGCTGAGGAGAAAACAATGCATGTAGGTGATATAGATACAGATTTTATTATTATTTGTAAAGAGGTTAGCATAAATTAGGAAAAATAAGGTAAAGGGTTAATCTCAGAAAGGTAACCTTGGAGTAAAGAAAAGACTTGTTTAACAATCTATATATTACACATTTTAAAAAAGCAAAGTGTTAGTGGATTTAAAAAGACTTAGTGATTATGTCACTTTAATTAAAATATCACTATGATCAAGGAATGCAAAGTGAAAGGAAAAGAAACACTATCTATATGAATAAAAGTGTAATATGTTAATTAGACCAGACAGCTGAATGACCTTCCAGTCGTCATTACAGACGTCCTTTCAGACAAAGTCATGGTGGCGGGAGCTGAGGCAGAGGCAGTTAGGGACTAACAAGCCAGCAGGGGAGAGTTATTAGGGGTGATCAGGCCAGCAGGCAGAAGTGGGTATGGGCAATCAGACAAGTACGCAGAGGCAGTTAGGGGTGATCAGGCAGACAGGCAGAGGGGTTAGGGGTGATCAGGCAGGCAGGAAGGTGAACGGTTAGGAGTCAGCGGTCCCAGATTGTGAGGGGGATGTCTGACTGCCAATTTAGGCCTGATTCCTGTATCAGGCCTAAACCGGCAGTTAGACATCCCCTGAGGTCCCGGATTAGAGAGGGTGCAGGTCAGGCTGAGGGACCCCCCTTCCCCATGCATGAATTTTGTGTACCAGGCCTCTAGTTCTATATAATAAAAGGCTAATATGCAAATCAACTGAATGGAGGAATGACCAGTTGAACACTGACCACCAGGGGACAGACACTCAATGCAGGACCTGCCTCCTGGTGGTCAGTGCGCTCTCACAGGGGGAGCTCTGCTCAGTCAGAAGCCAGCCTAAGGCAACAGACGACATCTCCCAAGGAGTCCTGGACTACAAGAGGGTACAGGCCAGGATGAATCTCATGCACTGGGCCTTTAGTATATTATAATTCTCCTGAGAGAGAGAGAGAATATTATTCTTTTCCTTCAAAACTAACCACAAAAAGAATTAAAAAGTTAGAAAAGAATTTAATGTTTAAGTTAATCCTATATAATAAAAGACTACTATGCAAATTGACCAAGCAGCAGAACAACCAGTTGCTATGACACACACTGACCACCAGGGGGCAGATGCTCAATGCAGAAGCTGCCCCCTGGTGGTCAGTGCACTCCCACAGGAGGAGTGCCACTCAGCCAGAAGCCGGGTTCATGGCTGACGAGAGCCGCGGCAATGGCGGGAGCCTCTCCTCCCTCCACCATAGCACTAAGGATGTCTGACTGATGGCTTAGGCCTGCGCCCCTCTGGGGAGCGGGCCTAAGCCATCAGTCGAACATTCCCCAAGGGCTCCTGGACTGTAAGAGGGCACAGGCTGGGTTGATGGACCCTCCCCCTGAGTGCAAGAATTTCATGCACCAGGCATCTAGTATATATTATAATCATATATTATACATATCATTATTAAAGTAACTATGTAAAATTATGTGTCACTCCAATATATATAATTAATATTTTATATCTATATTCTCCAACCATACAACAATTAACAGTCACAAATTATTCCTTTCAAACACTGGATATTTGTTTGGACTTAATTTATGGAAAGAAGTATTTTTTTTTTTCATATCTGGAGTTGGTATGTTTCCCTAAGTAAGTCTCATAGGTCCAGTAGTCTATACAATGATGATTTCATTAAAGCAATGAGATTTGTAAGTGCAAATGGGTCATGTGAAATATTTTTAAAATTCCTGTTAAATATCCAAGCTAATATTGCTAAATGTCAAGTGATATGTTGTAGTAGGGCAGAGAAATTCTGACATGCTAATTCTGATGAATTCTGAGCTGCCAGGAGTTCAGAAGTCCTCCATGAGGTATTCCCATCCTCCTTTCATGATTGGCAGAAGGAGTCACGGATAGATGAAGTAAAATTAGAATCCAAGTGGAACTGAGCAGTACAAAGAAGTGAAATTTGGTCTGGATGTGTGTAAGAACAGGAAACAGAAAAACACAATGCTTTTGGTCATCAAAACCTCTGTCACATGTAATAAACTGTAGCCTAGATCTCCATTGATTTAGCTTTAGCAATTCCCACTGTTGATCAGTTACTTCCTTCTTCATGAAAACCTCCCACCACCACCCCATCCAATCTCCCATTCCTGCTGTTGACTTCTTTTAAAAACACGCTCTTCTCTTTTTTCTGCACTTAATCTGATACATCTGTGTTTTAAATACTTTTTTTTATAATCACCACTAATTTAAACCTAAAAATATCAAAATTTATCAACTCTACTAAATCAGAAATCTGGAAATTTTCTTACCTTTATCTCTTTATTGTATTACATATATTGTTCTGGTTACCTTTTATTATTTAGCACACTACCCTCAAATAGTAGTGTAAAACAAATATTTTACTATTGTATCTCTTATTTGCATGTGTGATAATTCTGGATATAAAAATTCTCTGGCTGCTACAGTCTGAATGTTTGTGTCCACCCAAAATTTACACGTTGAAACTTAATACCCAATAGGATGGTATTAGGAGCTGAGGTCTTTTGGAGATGATATTAGCCAAGATATGGAAGCAAAATAAGTATCCATTGGTAAATAACTGGATAAAGAAGATGTGGTACATATATACAATGGAATATTACTTCGCCATAAAAAGAATGAAATTTTACCATTTGGGATAACATGGATGGGGCTAGAGTGTATTATGCTAAGTGAAATAAATCAGACAGAGAAAAACAAATACCATATGATTTCACTTATATGTGGAATTTAAAAAATAAAATAAGCAAAAAAGAGAAGTGAACTCATAGGTACTTAGTACACATGCTCATTGCAAGATCAATCAATAGCAACTGGGGTGGGAGTATGGATGAAGCGTGCTGATCTGCATAGACTCTACAGAAATATGACAATCCTCATTTGAATTATATAGATGAAATAGAATGAGAAACTTTTCTATTGAAAGTGATATTATAGCAAAACAACCACTGGAATGTATTACAATGGACCCTTGAACAATGCAGGGGTTAGGGGTACTGACTGATGCACAGGTGAAAATCCTCAAACAACTTTTCCACAAAACTTAGTGACAGTGGTCATTCAGTCCCTGTAGGGAAATGATTTTAGGACACTCGCAGAGGATACCAACATCTGCAGATGCTCAAGTCCCTTATTTAAAACATGTAGAACAATGCAGAGTCTGAGCTCCACATTCGTGGATTCCCAGCTGAGAATAAAAAGTAGTGTTTTCAATTCGCGGTTGCCTGAGTCCATGGGTGCGAAACCCAAGCATATGGAGAGCCGACTGTGTGGTTATTAAAATACAATCCTTGTATAAGTGGACCTACACAGTTCAAGTCTGTGTTGTTCAAGGGTCAGTTTTTTTATCTGGGAGAAAATGTCTTTGGCTATGAACAGCAAGGACACAAAGTAATGATAACTTCAATAAAATAGTACTTTCTTGCAATTATTCATAACAGAATTATATCCTAGCTTTCACAATGACCTCATTGGCCTAGGCTCCTTATGTCTTTCCTGTCTACCATCCTTATCCCATGGTCCCCATTCGTGAGCTCTCTCTGTGCTCCCAAGGTGATTTCTGCGTGCCTGCAACCCCTGCAGGATGAAGGGAGAAATTAGCCAAAGTCAAAGAAGGAATTTGCCATTAGAGACATGTTTGCGAGCCTTGCTCAAGGCTAGAGATTTTTTTTGCTGGGCTTATTGCTAGCTCCTAAAATTTCAGGAACCCATAATAAAAGAAACAACAGAAGCGAGGTTATTGGATAAGGAACTAGCAATCTCTGCCACATGTTTCAATTTCTCTGATAAGGTTCAGCTTAGACCCTAAAATATAAGTATATCAAGAAATAAGATATACATTATAGGTAAACTTTAAATTTGATTGAAAATAAGCCACACATGAAACTATAAAAAAATAATAATTATTTTTTATTTTAAAATATGTCCTGGTCCGAGTTCTCCCAAGATCATACTTCCTCTCCTTGTTAGATTAAGTAAATAAAATCAACATTCTTTTCTATTGGCAAAATATCAGTAGTCAATGATCATGAACATGTGTATGTATGTAAGAAAAACTAAACATCAGGCATGCTATAGATAATTCGATTTCCCAATATTATTCATTCAACATCTTTTATTAAGATGTATGAAACCATCGTGCAATTTTAATAATGTTCTCTTTCAGTCAAGAAAAAAAAGCTACGTGAAACTTAGCCATTTTTTTTTTTTTTTTTTGGTGCCAACAAGTATGATTTTGCTTTAGCTGGTGCTTTGTGTTCATTTAGTGACACAAAAAAATCTGTTTATAACCCTTTCCAAATGTCCTGCAAATACTGTAACTTGGGGATGAAATATGAAGACAATAAGAAGAAAGAGATTTTGAATATGTCATGTCTTTTAAGGCAAGTGACTTAAAAATAAATATTTTGGGTCCGAAGGAGACCAGTTTTTAAGGCATTTTTTTTTCTTGCTGATAATTTCACTGCCCTATAGAGCTTTTTAAAGAATGGGATCAGCTATTTCAGTAATCATTGCCCAAAAATGTTCCAAGGTCTTCTGAGTTGCCTAACCCCCAGAAGACTTGGCATTCTGCCTGTTCATCCAGCCAAACTAGTCACAGTGATTAATTTGTCAAATACAGAGACAGAAAGTAGTGACATGGAGATCTTCAAGTTGCAGGCTACAATCATATGTTCTGCAAACAGTCATAGGCCGGAAAAGTGCATTTTCTGGCAGGAATGTTGTGACCTAGAACCAATGCATTCCACTATGGAGGATGGGGGAGAGAGGACTCGGTTATCCTTTCATGAGTAAATTGGTTTCAATGCCAGGAAAAATTTGGCCTGCATGCTGAACAAAAGGAGTGAAACTCCACTTATACCAGAGACTCTCATAACCAAAAGGGTTTGCTCAGAAGCAGATTATTATTTTTCCCAATGGATTAACTGAACTGTCTTCAGATAACACCCTGGCAGCAAACAATAAGGAAGACCTGTGTGAAGCCTTATTAAACAATATTAATGCACTTCTGGGGATGGAGTGTGTGTGTGTGTGTGTGTGTGTGACTAGAGTTTGAACATCAATGGTGACATCTTGCTGAAATAGAAACTGCACCACGTACAATTCTCAACTAGATTTATGGGTGAAGACGTAGATAGAGTAGCAAAATATATTGGATGAGATAAAATAAGGACACTGCCTCTCCCACTCAATGTAGCTATAAAGCCTGGATAGAAATGCTTTAGAGATACTCTTTGAGGACTCTGAAAGCAAATAGTAGCCAGCAAATTGGGGAAGAGTAAAATTCAAACTCCTATCAAACTGGCAGAGGGTTTACTGTTTTTTCCTTGCAGTATTCTCTGGACGGGATTCAATGTGATTGGAAACCTGGGAGTGGGCATTGACACTGAGAGAAAAGCTCCAACATACCGCCTGTAGTTCTTTTGTGAGAACTTGGAAGGGGGTCCTCCAACACCCAGGAAGAGTGTGAGAAATCTTCATTGTTGTTTTCTTTTCATTTTTGTTCTATTTTGTTGTATCTAAGCCACAAGTAGGGCCCTATGGCATTGGTGTCATGGGCCTGTAAGTGAGAAGGAGAGAAAAGTTTATTTTAAGGGAAGGAGCTACGGTCCGAAGAGTGTGGAGCTATGGTGCTCTTATTTTTTTCTCTGACTTCTTGCTGCTTGTCCTACCATTGTGGGGAGTACATGGCAGAACAGGGTAAAATGAAACTCCCCAGGTTTATGCCCAGAGAACTAAAAAATACCCAGGGAGTCCAGGGTAACAGAAAATACCAGAGAGGTTGTGGGAGGGGGTAGTTTAGGAAAGTTATCCCCTTGGTGTGTGTGAAGAAAGACCACTGCCTCGGTCACTGACTGGCTAGTGCATCAGTGTGACTAATTGTAGACATTGAAACTTCACTCCACTGAATTCATTTGAAATTGTGCTTTGATCCCAACTGGGCCTATTGCTTTGAACAAAGAAAATTTACCCACTAGACTTTTTTGTGGAGAAACATAAAAGATAAAGTTTATGGTATAAAACTATTAACAGCTGACAAATTGGGGGCATACAAATATCAAATGAAATGATTCTTGATGTTTGATATTCCCTTGCTTTGTGTTATCAGAAGTGCCTCAACTGTATGGTAATCAGTTTGAAAACAGGTGTTGACAAAAAAATATTCATTTCTGTAGGCTCTTAAATTTTGAAAATGAAAGGTATGTTAATGTATGTTAACAGTGTGTATAATAATTAAAAGTGTGTATAATTTTTGGCACATTTTGAATATACATACAAAGCTAAATGTAGTGCAATGAAAACATAAAGTGTACTCTTTTTTCCCCCCCAAATAAATTGTGGTCTTCACCCTATATAAAAAACACACACAGAGAACAATTATGAAGTCACACACACAGAATGTGAATAAACTCCTTTTCACAGGATGAGGACATAACTTTCATGATGATGTTCCCTACTTGAAGAGAGCACTCGAGATGGCTCTACAGCTGTGTGTGTGTGGACTTGAGCCAATATATTCTTAAGTGTAGATCATGGTCCAGATGTCACTGCTACTGCTGGAGAGAGATACTCCAGAGGTTGTCATCCGGGCACTCTCACTGCCAAAATTGTTGCCTTGGCCACAGCTATTGGCTTTCTTGTTGGAAGATGATGGAGCAAGAAAATACTTGAAAAGTCTTGCCAAAACAGTGGGAGGCAGCTCCAAAGTGAGTACACATTGGGGTAAAACTCACTGCTCTATTTACTTTGTCTCAAATCTGATATCACACGGATTTGTCCATAGATTAATTACAACACCATGTTTATACATGGTATACTATCTAATAAAAGAGTAATATGTAAATTAACCATTACTTTGCAATAAAAGATGGCGGCGCCCATAGTGGCTGGGGTGGGACGCTGGTGGTGTCGCTCCAGCAACACAAGCCCAGTATCCCCACCCCAGCTGCATGGAAGGAGGGGAGGGGAGGAGCCCCATCCACACAAAGGAAGGGGAGGGGCCTCGGGCCAGAGGCTAGGGCCAGGGACACTGGTGTCATTGCAAGCTGGGCTGAGGGACACCCCTGCCCTGTGCATGAATTTTTTGCACTGGGCCTCTAGTACTTCATAGTTGTTTATATGCTGCATTGCAGTATTGAAGGCATACCTATAAAGCTCATAATGATCTGACTAGCTATTGGTTGAGTTTATTAATGATCTATTTAACATAAGGTTAAAATAGGAGATTCATGTTTCAAAACCAAACTTTGAGAGATCTAAGTGTTTTTTTATTGATAACATCTTATATTTATGTTTCTTAGTGCCCCCCTCATATTGTATTTATTACAGTAGATGTTCAATACATGCTGTCCAGGTGATGTGAACTGAACATTGAATTGAATTGAATTGAATGGAATAGAATTCAATCAAAGCTTATCAATTGGCATTATGAGTTAGCTTTTAGTCTTTGGCATTGCTATAACCTAACACTGGTAAATATATTTTGTCAGTCACTCTTAGGACTTTCCTCTATAAATATCAATATTCAAAAAAACATTGAGGTTAAAATGGAAAAAAGTATGGAACAGATATCTATGTTAATGTACTGACACAGATATTCATGATAATTCATTTCTATTTGATTCAATATTTAATGTATAGGCAAATGACACTAAGAATTATATAGTATACTTGGGGCCTGGTGCACAAAAATTTGTGCACTCGGCGGGGGGGGGGGGGGCGTCCCTCAGCCCAGCTTGTGCACTCTTGCAGTCTGGGACACCTCGGGGGATGTCCACTTGCTGGTGTGCCTGGCCAGCCTGGGTGAGGGGCTGAGGACCATTTTCAAGCTGCCCACAGCCCCTTCAGGGTTCGTGCACTGGGGGGTGGGAGGGCTGGTGAGTGCAGGCATGGATGTTTCCCGCCGGGTGGCCCTTATCACATACGCCTGGTGGGCCTCCACCACTGAGGGGACACACCTGGCACAGAGTTGGGTGGTGAGCTGGGGGCGGATGCTCGTGCACGGTTCCTTGGGGGGCCCTGCTGCTGAGCGAACACACGCGGGGTGGAGCCTGGCGGCGGACTGGCTTTGGATGCTCTGCACTGTGCAGCAGACACTCCCCCATGCCCTGCAGAGGCCCCTGGGGGGTGGACCCAGGCAGTGGACTCAGAAGTGGTGCTCCCACATGCCCTGTGGAAGCCCCCAGGGCAGAGCCAGGTGGCAGACTGGGGGCGGACGCTCCTCGCAGGGTGGCAGACACTCCAGCTCACGCATGACCCCGGGAATCCCCCCCACCACAATGAGCTGACACACCCGGCACAAAGCACCTGCTGTTCCGGCCGCAGAGGCCCCCAGTGCAGAGCCACCCTGCCAGCCTCCATCTTGGCTGGGTTAATTTGCATACAGCCACTCTGATTGACTGGTGGGTGTGGCTTAGGTGTCCCAAAGAAACGGTCAATTTCAATATTATGCTTTTATTAGAGTAGATACACACACACACACACACACACACACGTATTTATTTATAAATGAAAGTAATATATTTTTCTTGGAAACCATAAGGAAAAAAATATATTTTTCTACAGACACAGAGTGCCCTCCTTTATTTATTGAACAAGCATGTATTGAGCAATAACTTTGTGTGAAATAACCTCCTAGAACAGACAAAATAGATGAGATGGTCCTTCCATTCAAGGCCTACCAGATACATATATAAATATGGAAAAATTATAACATATTGTAGTAAAGATAGTGATAGAAATAAGTGCAAGATTCTTTATCCATTGAAAAAATTGCATAGCATAAAATTTTTAGCAGCAACCTAAGAAACATATAATTGAGTCCTTAGACATCAGACCAGTAAGGAAATAACATAATTCAGTCAAGTTGGATTTATTGATATGGATGAAGTGACAAGGTGGGATTTAACTCTTAACTGTTGTTTCATTGGCATTTGGTCATATGATAGCCAACATTTCAGCACTGAAGAGACAACTTCAAAAAGTTGAAATATGTAACAGGCATAATCTTGCCCTGGCTGGTGTGCTCAGTGATTAGAGCATTGGCTCTTGCACTGAAGTGTCTCGGGTTCAATTCCCAGTGAAGGCAGGTACCTGGGTTCCAGGTCTGATCCTGACCTGGGTCGGGCTGCGTGTAGGAGGCAACCAATCAATGTGTCTCTCATAGAGATGTCTCTTTGTCTCTCTTCCTCTTCTTTTCACTCTTTCTAAAATCAATGGAAAAAAGTCCTTGGGTGAGGATTAACAAAAACAAAACTAATTAAAAAATGTGTAATCTCTTAATATAGAAGTCATTATGTGGTTAACTGAACATTCAAATTGCTCCATCCTCAATGAAGCAATTTAATGATTAATAACAATTTAATGATGACTACATTTTTAAAGCATCCAGTACATGATGTAGTTTAGTTGTAACATTTTTATTTCACATAGTATTGCAAGGCAGGTGATAATAGTAGTCTCAGTTTTAATGTGTGGAAACTGAGATTTATTTGATTAGATCACCTCGTTAACACAGGGAAGATCAATTCCCCATGATGTAGATTCCATTTTCTGTGCTTCTAATCAGAATAAACAAGGAGAGCAAAGTTACTTTTAGGATCTCATTAAATGAAAAGAACAAGAAAGTTTTGCTATTTTAATAATTACCTTTATAAATTTATTTACATCTTTGATTTTATTGTGAAGTGTTAGTATCACTCAAGACACAAATTCAAATGTGCAACTTTGAAATAGTCTCTTTAGGTGATGGATATCAGTATTTTGAATGTAGGCATCTTGAGTATCTTCAGGGAGTAATTTCATTTTCTTTTTTTTTTAAACTTAATTTATTGGTGTGACATTGGTTTTAAAATTATATAGGTTTCAGGTGGGCAATTCTATAATGTATCATCTGTATATTATATTGTGTGTTCACCACCCCAAATCAAGTCTCATTTTCTATAGAATAAACAGACTTCTTTGGTGAGTCAACACAAAGACTGACATTTTCAAATTTCTCATAGGTTGTTAGATTCAGCATATATTTTCTTCTCACTGTAGAAATGCAATGAGAGAGTGACTGAAGTTTCTGCTTTTTCAAATTCTGCGTATGGTATTTCTGAGTGGTGGTGGTGGAGTTTCACTTGTGAACTCCCACACTTTGAAATTTGAGACTAGAGTATATCTTTTGGTGCCTTGGTTAGAAATCTGAAACCCTCATTATTTCTGCATGTGTTAAACTATGTCTTTTGTTCCACTTGTAGACCGAATAGGAGGCTTTGATAAAATTTGATCTCCATTCAGAGATCCTCTCTGATCTGGGTTTTCTAAATGGTTCATCCCAGGGCACCCTCAAGTGTTTGAGAAGACACTTTTACGGATTTCTCTTCTTTTCCCCCTTTAGGATGGCTGTTTTCATTTATGTATCTAAAACTTTTGAATTTTGCATTTGCCCTGTCTATTTCTAAGACTGAAATGGTTTTGTGGCTTTTTTTTTTTTTATTATCTCAAAACCCTTGCATTACAAGTCTTTTGCAGGGTTTTTCATAAACCAGTGCTCTTATTTCAAATAAAAAAATTCTTATTTAATAATTTCTTAGATGTAAGTATACATATGTCTGAATGCCTGTGTTTCATAAAAAGAATTTGCTGGTGTTACTAGCATTTCAAAGACTTTTGGACTGTTCTCTGGACCACAGCTAATTCATTCACATTATAAAGTGGTGATCTAGATTTTTCTGTGGTGTTTAGAGTGATGAGAGGTTTTCATAATGGGACATGTTTTCTCTCTTAAAATAGAAATATTGGGTGTGTTCTACCTGTGGGTACTCAAAATGTGCTGGTCAAGATCAGAAATTTGAAGGTGATTCTTCCATGTCCTTTTTTTTAAAAAAAAAAAATATGTCCACTGAGGAATGAAAACTGATTCTTAGCAGCTAATGGTATCTTTAGGGTTTTGTACATAAGCAGTTGATGAGACTTAAAAGTAATCTAAACAAATTATAGTGTTATTTTTGTTTTATAAGTTACTGTTTGCATATCAACTTTCAAATTATTATAATTCATGGGACTAAATTAATGATGCTAAATGGCGCCCTCCTTACAACCCCCTGCCCCCGCCCCCCACACACTATAGTTATGTCATTCCTCTGGTTTTATACATCAGTTAGGTGTTCTACCAAGACACCTCCATGAGAGGATATAGAAAGAACTTCTCCTGAATTTCCTATTCGGCTCGCATTCCATTCTTCTAACTCTTTTTAACATTTTCTAGATCCTTCAGTTCCCCTCTAGTACCATAAACCCAATATGTGTCAAGTGACATTCTCCTCCTTGGCTGGCTCCATCTCTCTCTCTCTCTCTCTCTCTCTCTCTCTCTCTCTCTCTCTCTCTCTCTCTCTCTCTCTTTCTCTCTCTCCCCTCTCTCTCCTGAATAGGTGTGATCCAGAAGTCTCACCAAGAGTAAGAAGTTAATGGGGATGCTTCTCCGTGCAGCAGATAAGTTGATTTCCCATGGAGCTCTCCTGTAGAAACCAGTAATTTGATTTACTTGGAGCCTTTTGAGTTTCCTTCATTGGTTTAATATCAGGGACATAAGTGAATACAATTTACTCAGACCTACATGTAGAAATGGGGTTGAAAGTGGTTATGAAAATACACCTGTTAGATCTTATGCTCTGAGGAACATGAGTGCCCAGTGATCCCAGGTGCTACCCCTATGGAGTCACTTGCACTAGTACTGAGGGCATGTTTTCATAGCACTTACGGTATGTTTTCCATGTCCTCTTCCCAGCCAGTTACTGAACATGACGGGGGCATAAGGCAAACCCATTCCAGTGAAAAAGCCAGGCTCCTAAGGCATGGATTTGTTTGCAGAACACTCGTCCTCTAGCCATAGCCTTCTCTGAAGTAAGGCTTCCAATCATGGCACCTCCTACAGCAATCCTCATTGCATCACTATTGACTTACACAAGACTCATATTTACATTATAACCCCAAAGGTTCTCTCCACTTTCTCAGCTGTCCCTCTAGGTCACTTTTATCCCTAACCCCTAATGTAATTTTGTCTTTTGCTTTTTGGAGAACTCTAATGTAACTGGAAATTACAGTAGTTCAAGAAAGCTAATGGCCAGATGAGGGTTTGGGATCAATTTACAGTTCACCATGCTGGTGAAAATGACACCTTTCTGAGTGGAAATTGGGGCCTAGATGATTCCTAACACAAGATGGTCACCCACTTACTAATAATTTCCCTGTTTAAGACCTGGGAGAACATTCTGGTGGAGGGAAGTGTTCTTGAGGTTGTAGTTGATTCAGGCATTTGTAAGATATGATGGGAGCTATGCCTGTAAATACAGCAGAAGTGCTGGTTACTGCTAGTCTATACTGACATTTCGCAGAGAGATAATGAGAAACCAAGGCTGATTAGCAAGCAGTTAGAGGCTTCTTTGATAGCTGACAAAAGGGCCCTTATCCCCTACAGTCAAGTCTGTGAAGCATATCAGAAATCTGTGGGAGCGGATTTGAATACCTTTGAACCTGGAAGTGGGGATGGGAGTCCAGGAAGCATGCCTGGAAGTGAGAATGGGACTGTGCAGACTCCTGAACTCTACCAATTCATAGTCTAAATTCTTTAGCTTGTGTTACTTTTTTATCCCAAGAGCTAGCACTTCTCCTGTTTGGGAATAGACTGCAGAAACCTCTTCACATTGCTAACACTCGGCATTTAAGGCTGCCCTCAGGAAAATGAGCCATAGGGACAACAGAGGAGCTGAGCTGTTCCTCCAAATAGTATGAAGAATTGATTATGTGTAGCATAATGGATGGACTGGGGTAGCTTTGAAAACATGACACTAAAAACTACTATCAGACACAAGTGACTGATGGTTGCAGTTACTGTGAGACTTTCTGCAGGCTTCTCCAGGCACAGGACAGAGCCCCGGTGGGCGAGAGAATCAGACCCCTGTCAAACACAAGAAAAGATTTGGCTCTGGAATGTCCCACTGGCCTTGACAAACCTTTCTTGGAACTGCAATGTAGTCTGAGATTCCTCCTCCTCAATCTCCCTTCCTGTCTTCTGTCCTTGCATGACCATCAGATCTGTGTCATGTTCAGAAGTCTCCCCTTCTCTTGCTCCTTCTCCTAAAAAGATTCTTTCAACTCTAATCCTGTCTTACCATTGGCTTTCCCATGGACCCACAGTAACTCAGAATGTGAACTTATTGAGCTGCCTGAGGGAATCCAACATGATCTTCTCTTATGCAACTAATGGGCATTCAGGAAACATTTCTTCTTTTTACAAAATATATTTTTATTGATTTCAGAGGGCAAGGGAGAGAGTGAGAAAAATAGAAACATCAGTGATAAGAGAGAATCACTGATTGGCTGTTTCCTGCATGCCCCCTACTGGGGGTTGAGCCCACAACCAGGCATGTGCTATTGCACAGGCCGATGCTCTATCCACTGAGCCAAACCGGATAGGGCCAGGAAATATTTCTTAAGTATTTATTGAGTGAACCTTTGTTGTAATGTGCATGAGGGCAAAGACCAGCAGTCGTCATTTATCACTGCTTGCCCTGTTGCCATATTTCATCTTCTGTACTGAGGGAATGCAGCCAGCTTTGAGCCTGCATGTGAAGAGGGAAGGAAGAAAGACTCTTCATTTCAAGGTTGAGTGACAAAGCAGTTGACTCTATACATGGGTGTTGAGAGTTATATCCTGTGAAGGGACAAAGTGAGGTTGTCCCAAGCTGACAGCCATTGTCACTTAGTAGCATGGTGCAGAAACAGTCCTCTCCACCTAAGTGGAGTGTTGTCAACCAAGCTGGATGTTTTTAAAAAGTCTAGGGGGATTTTCCCTCTGATTTGGTCAAGGAAGAAAAGGAAAAGTGGGAAAGAAGCAAAAAATAAAAAAATAAAAACAACAACAAAAAAAACCCCAAAATAGTCAAGCATAACAATATTACTAAACTGTTGGCAATGAGTGCTCAACATTATTGTGGAACAAATTATTACTCGGGAGCTTGGAATTACGCTGGGAATTGTTTGTAGATACATGCACACTCATCCACATACATCATACTGCTGTTTACACTGAGTAAGCTGCTGAATAGCACCTCAAACATGTTCTCATTTACATGCCTTGGGGAGTTTGAAGAATGAGCTTTGGCTGGGCCATGCCCCTGGAGATTCAGACTAAATCAGTTTGGATGGAGTCTGGACATTTATATTTTTAATAGTTCCTTGGATATTTCTAAAATGCAGCCGGAATAGAGAAAAAGGAAAGAGAGAGAGAGAGAGAGAGAGAGAGAGAGAGAGAGAGAGAGAGAGAGAGAGAGAGAGAGAGAGAGACTATTACTTTTATTTTCTAGATTAATGGAATGTTGTGTCCTCCTGAACTGATTACAGAGGTGACAGATATGAAAATAGCAACTATATTACAACAGGAAGGGTTCAGAGGCATTTTCTTGCCTCTGATTTCTAATTTCTTGCCTAACTAGGTCAAATTACACTTTCTTTCAGTCTAAAGACCCAGTCATACTTTTTAATTGGTTACATTCAAATCCTCACTATTGATCTCACTATAGCTTTGCGGGGTCTTCCAGCCTAGAGCCATGAGAGTTACATGTTTTACAAATGATGGTTCTTTTATTCGTATCCTTTTAAGTTATATCTTTAAATTACAGCAATTTTAAATATACCTTTTTTAGTCCTCTCTTTTAATGAAATAAAATATTGCACTGTGTCAAAAGACATTTACAAAATAAACCTGACTAACTGGTAAATCCATGCTTGGGGATTAGACTGCAGGACTCTCTGCCCCCCATTTTGCTGCTGAACTCACTGAGGCATAATGCTTGTGTCTGGCTTAGATGCCAGCCACAGACTCTTTGGATTAATCCTTAGCCTTAATGCCTTAAGACTTAGTGAGCTGAAACATACCAATTCCCACACGTCCTGTTTCCCTTTAGTGATGGGTTAGTTTTCGCTTCATCATTTCTGCAAGCACCGTAAGTGTCAAATGGGTCGATAAAAGCATCCACGCTAGGGCAGCTCATGTCCCAGTGGTCAGTTAGTGCCCACAGGCTGAGAAGCAAGTGATGCCAGGTTCCAGGAATGCTCCCAAGACATAAAGAGGAGGCCGCATTAACACGTTTCTCAGATGGAGCAAAGGGATAATTTCTAATCTGCTACATTCCATTGTTGGGTTGCTCAGTCATTTCATGGAGACTTCTGGTAACAATTAATACGGCCATAAAAAGGGGAAAATAACAGGGAAAAACATGCACACAAATTGAAAGCAGATATCTGAATGCTGTTGTCCCACAAATTTAGATCAACCACACGTCGGCCTGGAAACTTGTAAATAGCATTCATAAGGGATGTTATCATATAAAGTGTGGTGGAGAAATAGCAATGCAGCCCATTTGTATGTTCTGGAATTAATATCTACCTGCAGATAATTAAGAGAATAATAAAAATACACTGAATGAATATACACAGGGGAAGATGGGAACTGAACATGATCCAAATATGTCATATTCTGGAAACCTAGGGGAAATAAAGCTTTATGGGACACTGGCAAATATCATTGCTGCTGGAACCAGAATTTTGAAGCCTTGCAGCTCGGAAATAATGATTTTAGTTAACAAAAGTATGTGGGTGGAAGTAAGCTCACTACTCCTACTATTGTAGTCAGAATTAAGTGCCTAATCCCCATGCACTGTCCCAGAAATGATTCTTGCAACCTCTTTTGTGAGAATGCTTTCTAACAAGCCCTGGTGGCACCCAATGGTATCAAGCTAAGCCATCTTCCTGTTGCCTTTTGCACATCCTTCTCACATCGTAATTGTTTAGATATGCATGGAGGTCTCAGAAAAACTCTGGCATGTTCCAAGAGAATGAACCTTAGCCAAGTGACTCAGTTTAAAATTTTGATCCAATTAAAATCCTTTTGAAGACTGTGGAGGTGATTAAAAGCAACAATACTACATTAAGCAGTACTTCCTCAATCTAGTGTTCACTGGTTTTAGAAACCGTTGAAGGATTATTTGCAATAATATAACTACAGGGCCAGATATGGTTTAAGTAATTTCAATGTTTTTTTAAATAAATATATATCTCCTAGAATAATACAGCCATCTTCAGGGAAAAGCAAGTCTCATTTTAGTTAAGTATACATGCAACTTTCTGTGCATAATTCAGTGAATTTTGATTGGTAACAAACTAGATTTAAAAATCAATAATTATTCTATTATCAATTATGTATGTGCGTGTGCATGTGTTATTTTGGGGATAGTGGAAATTTCACTTGAGGTCAGATAGTCTGGGCACATATAGGAGGACAGTCTTATCTTTGGCAATTTCTCAGAGATTAAAACTTCATACTACTCATACTACTCATTTCACATTCATACTACTCATAGCATCCACATTCTCAGATAAATTGAAACAAAACAAACTTTTAACTATTTATGAATTTTCCTCAGGATTTACCTTTACTAACGTGGATCTCACAGGTATTTACTGAGTTACTCTTTTCTGAGATAGCCTGCACATTGCAGACACTCGTACTTATCTGTTTTATTAGGCATATGTGACTGCACATTATGCTTTGCTGGGTGATGTCATCCCAAGATGGGTTCATGAGGGCCACATTCAGCATTGTGTAAGGAAGCCAAAAGTCAATGATGAATCAGCTGTGATCATGATGTGCATAAGGAAAATAGATAAGTAAAAGATTATTTGCTTTTAATAGTTGATCCAATGTTGGAATCTGATCATGTCATAATAAAAACAAAAGTTAAAAAATCATGCGGTTCCTGAAACCATTCCTCCTCCCAAATAAACACATACTCTCTAAGAGCGAAGAAAGACAATTCAGAATTCATATTATAGATCTTATGTTCAGAGGCACCCTTATCTAATAATGAATCTAAAAATCTACATCTATAAACCTATAATCTACAAATCTAAAATCTATAAATCTACAGTCTAAAAATGAATTATCTAAACATGATTAAGAATGACAAGTTCTCATCAAAGCCTATTTTGAGATGCATTAAGGTCTCCATTCCATGTAAGATCTGCTGCTCCCTCCACCGCTTCCTTTAATCTTTCAAGCTCTTATTGTATACCATTTTAATCACTAGATGAATGCAATATGCATTGGTATAATTCCTTACATTGATAAATTCTCCAATTGAGGGCAAAATATAATGCATAGGCAAATAATTTTATTACAATGTAAAAAGGTCTTCTGAAGCAGTAGTAGAAAGGGCCCTTTAAACATGAAGAGATTCACAAGATAGCTCATCTCTTAGATGATTATTGAAGGACCACTAAGAATTGTTACAGGCAAAGGTAGATATCGGTCAAGCCAGGCACAAGTAGAGACCATAGTTCCAAAGCCACAAGAACCTCATGTGGCTGGAGAAGAAGGTTGAATAAGGGGGGGGGGGGTGTCAGTGAAAATGATTAAAGGCAAGCCCAATGGGATAGGTTGGGTCTGGTTTGGATAAACCATGCCTGTGTACAAAGGTAATTTGTGCCTCGCCTGATGCACAAGAGGAGATTTGAAAACGTATTTGGGATCACATGAAAGTGCATAGTGTATGATGGGGAGAGAATTAGATGGGTGTAGGGGGACAGAGCAATCAGTTCTGACTGAGCTGGAAACTTTATTCCTGTTTTAGTGTAGAAGACCCAGCCTGGCAAGGAACCACGCAGTGGACTGTACGTCTGCACTGATCGAATGTGAAAGCATGCAAGAGCAGCACACCCTTTGGAAGGCTGGCTGATGCTGTGTCTGCCTCGCACATGGGAGATAGTGTACAGCCAAAGTCCTGAGTGATCCTCGTTCCTCATGGCTCATTAAGATGCGACGAAAAGGGGCGAGAATCACATTTTCAGTTCCACATCTTTAATAGAGATCTGTCAATGAGTTGTGGCAAATTGGAATGACAAAATATAACCCTTTTGTGTATTTCCAGTGAAGATACAGGGTATGATGAAAGTGTGTACATAATCTAGTGTCAAAATCCAGAAAAGTAACTCCAGACCCAAGGCAGTGAGGTTGTCTACAATTCTCTGTGCTAGCCTGACATAAGTATTCTTTTCAGTGCCATGGGGGCAGGTGTCTCCTGAAATATTATAATATGGTAGATGATGTATAACATACAGTCATCGAAAAGAAGAGGCAGCCAACTGTCTGGCTGCTTATTTAAAGGGACATTGCACAAATAGACAACTTAAGAGAAATGAACAAAAATCCAGTGGCTCGGCTATTTTCTTTTGGGGTGAAAGTAATTTTGTGCTACTATATGTGGCTGGTCATTAGAGTGCACCTAAACTAATGTATGTGAGCTTTTAAGTGGACTGATAACAAAAAGGAAAAGTACAACATATCTACCATTCATTTGTTTGTTCGTTCATTCATTCATTCATTCATTCATTCATTCATTCATTGTTTACTCATCATAATTACCTTTTAAATTACTTTACAAGAACTGTGGATACAAGACTAATAAAAATAATGACTCTACCCTTGAAGAATTTTCAAAATAGTAGAGATAAATGGTAGACATGCAAATAGATAGATTGTAACATAATGTGGCAGGTGCAACTGGAAGACTGAGCAACTTCGTGTCGTGTAGTCCAGGAAGGATTCACAGAAGTGATACAAGAATTTTGTCTTGAACTACGAGAGGCAGGGAGCCAGGTTTAAGGGGAAATCATACTAACAAAGAAACTATAGCTAAAAATATATCTCTCGAGTTCTAAAATCTTGAGATGTAATAGAATTATATTTTAAAAAGCAATAAGTAACAGACAGATACATTTGAAGCACAGTAAGCAGCTTGAGGTCTCTTATCTTTTCAGGATGTGCTGGGCAGTCCAGTGCCTTTGCCAAAACAGTAACAAAGGAAAATGTTCTGTTCAGTGCTAAAATTATTCCTCCTGCCCTAACTGGTTTGGCTCAGTGCATTGGCCTGCGGACTCCAGGGTCCCAGGTTTGATTCCAGTCAAGGGCATGTACCTTGGTTGTGGGCACTTCCCCAGTAGGGAGTGTGCAGGAGGCAGCTGATCAATGCTTCTCTTTCATTGATGTTTCTAACTCTCTATCCCTCTCCCTTCCTCTCTGTAAAAAATCAATAAAATATATTTAAAAAATAAATAAAATTATTCCTCCTAAAGGCCATGATTTTCTCCCATTGCACCCCCCATTTTTTATAATGGCATCATTAGAAATGTTATTTTGGATATGAGTATATAAACACATAATATTGAGACTCTTCCAATTATATATTTACATATTTAGGCTTAATGGAAAATAACCACTGGAGTTAGAATTTCATATGTTGAGTTCGATTCTCAGTTTTGTTTCTTAATAAATATATGAATTCAAGCAGCACACTTATTATAGTCTCAGAACATTAGATTGCCAGTCTCTCAATTTTCCGGCTTACCTTCTGTACAAATTGCAAGAGATAAATAAAAATATAGATCCTGCTTTATATTAGAAAACATGAAGTGCTATAAATATGAATGAATGTGATATTATTGTAATCATGATTATCCCTGGTATTAATGCATGTCTGTTGATTTAGGGTCAGGATGAATGTCCTGTTAATGAGAAACATGCTCTGCTCAGCTTTGCCTTTGAAAGATAAGGGAGGAATCTTAAATTGAAATTCCCATCTCCTCATCTTAACCCTACTAATTATTGGTCATGAGATAATTGACTTGCCTTTCAGTGTTTCTATGTGCAAATTGTCGATGAAAATAACGAACACATATTAATATATTTCTGTTTGCAGTCATTTTGCATATAATAGTTTGTGAAATTTACAGCATAGGTATAAGTAAACAATTGTATGTTTCTTTAAGCCACAAGTTTAATTGCTAAGGGAGTGGAACGTTGACTCCTCTCTTAGTTGTTGTACCCTAGGTTCTTTCAACAATACTATGCAGTTGTACTTCATTGTGGGGATAAAGAAATAATATACTCATATTATGGTTAAATGAATACCTACATATAGACTACAGTTATTGTTATCATGCTATTGAAATCAAAGGTGAAAGACATGTGATATGTCTGTATTGATTTCCATGTAAAGGTATGTCTTTTAATTCACCTCAAATTGTATAAACACGTTCATCGCCCAAATTATAAAATAAGGTAAATGTTCTCCTTGAATTTTTACACTTTTATGATTTCCTATGAGTATGGAAGATTTTAATTTTATTTTAGATAAGGCTTAAATGTCCTACTAGTTTGAGTCTTTTAGGAAAAGAAAAAGTTCATTCAAGTCCCAGTTGCTCCTAATTCACACACTTAGGGTCTGTTTGCTTAGGTCTTATTTTGTCATCCTCAAAGAATTAGCTGTGGGCAAGGATAAAATCTTGACTCCCTTAGAATAATCAAGTGAGTCACCATGGGAAAGGAAAACAGGAGTGAAACAAGGGATCTGAGTACTTTCAAGCCCAGTATTAGAATTGAGGACCCTTGTCTGCCTACACTAAGGGATTTTAAACAAAAAGGTATCCATTTACCTTAAGAAGTACAAAGTTTATTTAAGAGCCCCTGATTTCTTTAGAATATGATATGAGTCTTGGCAATGAACAGAAACACGTGACTTCACAACATGTGTCCACATGTGGTTCACGCACCGCACATGTGCTCTTTCAATGGGTCTTGTGACCTTGCTGTGGATCACATGTGTTTTCCATATGCTTTGTATTGTTCACATCTGTTTTAAACATATTTTCCTGACAGTAGACGCTCTTGTTATATTACCATTTGCTATAATAATTAAATTCAAGGAACTTAGCTTGAGAGGATTTGTGGGGGAGGGTGTTTGTTAGTTTTGATTTATATTTGGTGCTGTGTTGAGTGATACCCATTATAGCTGCTTATCGTATCTCTTTGTAGGCAGTAGTGTTGCTGCGTTTAACCTCACTGAAGCCAGACTAATCCAGCGATGTTCTTAAACTTCTGTGACTCATATGAAGATTATCTTTTTAGAAGAGACCTTGAAAACATACTCTGGATTTAGGGTAAGAAAAAAATAAATAAACGGACAATCCCAAAGGGGAAGACTTATTTTAGAAATTATATAGTAGATATGGAGCTAAGAGCTCTACATACAGCAAACACATAGAGTAAATAATATAATATTAATCATGCGACAAAAATTTAAATGAGAACCTCACGTAATAGATCATAGTCATAAAAGAAGATACAAAATTAATGTGGACACTTGCTTGGTTCACTTATAGCAGGACAAAATAAAATACACTGTAATTTAATGAATTACTTTCTGTTATAGTACACTTAATGATCTCCTTTTACCCCGAGCAAGTATCTTTTTAAACTCACAGCTGTAGCTGAATGCATGCTACCTATTAAACAAAGAAGCAATACTTTTTATTAATTACAGCGTGTTTGTTTTCATCTGTCTTTAAAGAACACTCTAAAATTAGAGACTTGCCCCTGAATGAAACAATACTGAGCTTAATGAAGTCTGAGAACCAGGGACCCAAATCTTCATCTTCTCTTGATATGTGGATGTGATGCTCATTAGGCCTTGATATTACTTGGGAGTAAATGGAGCGTGTTGGATTGTGGCTACCTTATCCATACACCCAGTAGGAACTTGGCAGCTCCCCGCCCCCGCTCCCCCAAGCCAACAAGTTACCTAATGCTTACTTGGCCAAATGTTAAAAGCGATTTGGTGCTGTAGGTGATTAAATCTAGAGTGTGCCCCTGCAGACCAGGGAGCTGTAAATAAGCATTTTAAAAGAAGCTCAGCCTTTAATGAAGAACAGGAGAGTTTCAATCAGTAATCAGAAACAGCTTTGGAAATCTAGGGACAGTGGTATGCATATTTTGATTTGGCGCATAAAACGTTCATTGTTCTAGAGACATTCCAAAGAAAGGATCCAACTGTTAGTAAATGTTGAGTGGATTTTGAGCATTTTGAAGAACTTAGAAGTAATATCCTTGAGTAAAAAGAAGCATCCTGATGAGAAATGATTATATTTAATTAAAAATAAATGGGCAAAGAATGAAATGAAAGAAAGAACAGGCACACACACAAAAACAACAACAACAAAACTGTATGAAATACAAAGTATTGCAGTTCTAATCCTACCAGATACTGCTTATACTGCTTATGAATTTGTATATGTATTTAGAAAGAACTCTTAAATAAAAAATTACACAAACTAGATGAGAAATACATTTGGGTTTTGATAGACATGTTTTGGAAGTTTACAGGAGGTATCCTAAGCAATAGCTGCATATTCAAATAATCTCCCAATATTTCAGGAATAACTTGTATTCCTCAATAAATAAGAAAACAGCTTTTATCCCATAGCCTGCAAAACAAAGCATTTTAATGAAGTGTACGAAACTGTCCCTGCTAATGAGTCATCAGAATTCTCAGGAGTAGATAAAATTTTATTCCCACATAGTTGAATATACTTAGACTATAAGCCCGGTGCACAAAAATTTGTGCAATTAGGGCAGGTCCCTCAGTCCGGCCTGTGCCCTCTTGCAGTCTGGGACCCCTTGGGGGATGTCCATCTACTGGCTTAGGCCCACTTCTTGGGGGATCGGGCCTAAGCTGGCAGTCAGACATCCCTCTGGCAGCCCGGGAGCTCTCAGGGGATGGCCACTTGCCAGCCAAGAGCAGGTCTAAGCTGCAGTTGGATATCTTTAGCCCTGCTTATGAGGCAGGAGAGGCTCTCACCACCACTGCTGCACTGGCAGCCATCAGCCTGGCTTGTGGCTGAGCAGAGCTCCCCCTGTGGGAGCATACTGACCACCAGGGGGCAGCTCCTTCATTGAGCGTCTCCACCTGGTGGTCAGTGTATGTCATAGTGACCAGTCATTCCTAGTCATTCTGCTGTTAGGGTCAATTTGCATATTGCCCTTTTAGTATATAGGATTATTAGATAGGATAGAGGCCTGGTGCATGGGTGGGGGCTGGCTGGTTGCCCTGAAGGGTGTCCCAGATCAGGGTGGAGTTCCCACTGGGATGCCTGGCCAGCCTGGGTGAGAGGCTGATGACTGTTTGCAGGATAGCCACGGCCCCCAGCAACCCAAGCTCGCAGTGAGGCTGGCTGGAAGCAGGTATCTGAGATCTATTTATCTTCTATAATTGAAACTTTGTTGCCTTGAGCAGAGGCCACAGATGGCCAGGGCAGGCGGAGAGCTTGGTTTCTTCCACTGCTGGGGCAACCAAGCCTCCTGCTTGCTCCAGCTCTGTGAGTGCCTACCACCATCTTGGGTTAATTTGCATATAGTCACTCTGATTGGATGGTGAGCATGGCTTGGGGTGTAGCTGAGTGACATCAATTTGCATGTTTCTCTTTTATTAGTGTAGATGAGACCAGGAAAACATTGAAAGTAAAGGTAGGTTAGAGGAAAAAGTGAGAACTACCGTATTTTCCGGTGTATAAGATGACTGGGTGTATAAGACAAACCCCAACTTTTGAGAAGATTTTCCTGGGTTAAAAAGTCCGGACAGAGACTGTATGCAGCACAAAAAGGAGCTGACCAGAGATACTTGCAGTCTCTGTCCGGCTCCATTGACGACCCCCGACTTTTGAGAAGATTTTCCTGGGTTAAAATGTCGTCTTATATGTAGGAAAATATGGTAGTAACACGAGGAACACACATTTAGAGTGATGCAATGAATATGAATTAAAAGCATATCTTGCCCCAGCCAGTTTCGCTCAGTGGATAGAGTTAGCCTTTGGTATGAAGGGTCCTGGGTTCGATTCCAGTCCAGGTAATGGCCCTGAGTGGGGCATGTGTGGGAGGCAACCAATCGGTGTGCCTCTCTCACATCAGTTTCTCTTTCTCTGTCTCTTCCTCTCTCTCTCAAAGCCAATGGAAAACATATCCTTGGGTGAGTATTAACAAAAAAATAAAAATAAGATATGTATAAAATGGGTATCTTTTTCTTTAGGGATCATTCTTCTGACTAAATCGGATAGTGATTAGTAGTCAATTATTTTGTTTTATTTTTTCTCCTTCTGTTTGGAATCAATAATCACCCCATACCTCTTGTTCTATATAAGAATGAAGTTTAACAAGCTCTGGATTCAGAGATATAATGTAAGGCAAATAATGTCTAAAGGTGAAGAGGTAGAAAAAAAATGGTACCAAGAATTGATAAGGCTGCCCCTTTGCCTCACACCAGGCAGCTGTCCATCATGTTTGCAAAGATATTACACATCTGCTAACAGTTTGGATGGGGTTGAAGTGAAGATACTTTGATTACTTATTGTCCTACTCACTTGCATGAGACAAATGACCCTCACAATTATGAATCCATCCCTTTGATCTCGCTCCCAGAGTAACCACTTCTTGACAGTGTACCTCACTGCCTCCTTGATATCAGGTACATATCTAATTGTCATCTCACATTAAACAATTTCACAACCAGACTCCTGATTCTCCCCAATTCCCCACCCATACCCCTCCTACCATTTTGCTGACTCATGAAGTCAAGTCCATCCTCCCAGATACTTATACCAAAAACATTGAAGTTGTTTATAACTGCTCTCTTCCTTTCATGTCCACACCTAGTCCTTGGACAAACTGTTGGTTCTATTCCCAAAGGCAGTATACCCAGAATACAAATTAGTTTTCCATCTTCATCATGGCTACATGGCTACCCTTGCCCAGGATATTATCCTTTTTTTTTGGTCTGGATTATTGTAACAGCAGCCTTCTAATTTCATTGTCTCTTGCCTTCTTTCAATCTATTTGCAACACATCATTTAAAGGCATTTTTCATAAATCATGTTTTTATTGGCTCCCTTTTCACTCCAACTTTTCATGGATAGGTCAACTTTAAAAAGATAGTACTCTCAGTGGGAATGACTACACACTTAGGTTATAAGCCTAAATGTCTTAATGCGTCAATTGTAGAATAAGACCAGGCCGATTTTTACACATATGACTTTAACCACCTTCGATTTAGGACTGTTGTATTTTGATGACTTCCGTGATTTACATCTTAGACATTTAGCCCAATGATATATCTCATAGAGTTAAAATGATTAATTTTTATATGAGAAGGTATATATTTTGTGCTCGTATAATATTCAATATGCTGTTTCATTACTTTGTACTCTTACGTGTGTGTAGGTGTGGGCAATACCACAGATGCACGTACACACACAATAGACACACATGCTTGGATTTCTTCTTGGAAATATTTGGCAAAACATACAAGGTAGATACTGCATTTGATATTGAAACTTGGCCTTTTATCTTGAAAGTATATTTATTAGCTATTGGAAGAATTCCTGAATTCATCTTAAGAAAATAAAAATCTTTTGAATTGTAGTCTATATACTTCCTGACTCTTAGGGATAGAAGAAACCTGAGTTTATCAAGCAATGCAATGGTTTGACATATAGCTAACCTGAGGCACAGAACAGTTTAATGGCTATTCAAACAATGTTGTTATTGAATAGTAAAGAAAGAATTTGGCCTGACCAGTGTGACTTAGTGGTTGAGCATGGACCCATGAACCAGGAGGTCCTGGTTCGATTCCTGGTCAGGGCACATGCCTGGGTTGTGGGCTCAATCCCCAGTAGGATGTATGCAGTAGGCAGTGATCAATGATTCTCTCTCATCATTGTTGTTTCTATCTTTCTATCCCTCTCCCTTAGTCTCTCTCTAAAAGAAAAAAAGACATTTAGAAAAGAAAATTAATTTGGTAGCTGGTGTGTCTCTTCCTAGTCTGTTGCTTCGTGAATGTACACAAAGAGAGCAGAGACAGGTTGTTTATCTTAAATTCCTAAGCTGCAGGCTTCTAACAGGTAGGTAAAGGTCCATACGGCTCCTGGAGTCCTTGGTGTCATTGTTATTGTGTCACATTGTTTCTGACCCTTTTTCTTATTCTCTTACATTTGTGTGTGTCTCTCTCTATAAAATGAAACATTGGCATTTTAAAAAATGAATGCATCAGATGATGCATGTTTTAAATGTAAATGTAAATTATATGTGTAGATATCTAAGTAGACAAATAATCTCATTGGCCCTACTGCATCAATAGGCATTAAATATTATAACTCAGGATTGACATATTTGGGGAGGGGGGAGTCAGGGGTTTAATAGTTGACGATGAATAGCATTTCTCTTTTGATATCAAAAGTAGAAAAATCTACCCTTCTTATTTTTTCCTTGCTTTTTAAACAGCATTTTATTTCCCATTATTTCAAGCTGGGCTCTTGTACTTGGCTTTATTTTTTATATTCATAAACTTGGCCTTGATACTTCAACTTTTCCCATAGAAAACACTTCTCTTGGCTTCCTATATAGAACGCAAAAATTTAAAAGAAAAGTAGTCAGTAGGCTGGTTTATATGGCATCTGCCACAGTGTATTGACATGTATTCTAAACTCTGAAGAGCTTTTAAGAAATATAAGCTCTTAATGCCAAGATTGTTATTGTGTTAACAAATACTTTTATATAAACTCAAACTCCATAGCTATATGAAACATCTTTTTATTTATCTTTCTGGTTTAAAATTTTTATTGCAGCCAAGGAAGCCATCTTTTATGATCATGTGTTTTGAATGCATACTTGGATTAAGTCTTACTACTTTGGTCTAATAAACAAAGAAATGAAAATTGAGCAGCTGAATGAAGCCCTAAAACCCCTACTTTTTTGTCACTTGACTTGGGCACCTGGTTGCCTACAAAAAGATCTTGACCCATGTCACAAAAGCATCCCTGTGAAGATTGAATAACATGTAGCTGAAAGTGGTTTTTGAAGGGCAACTCTGGATGACTTTTGGATGTTACTGTTCCTGGCTGTCCTGTGAGAGGCCAGACAACAATACAATGCACTTGGACTGTGGGGTTAGACTTGACTGCTGGCAGGTAACCAATGGGACTTATTTTAATCATAGTAGGAGGCCAGGATTAACAAGAATATATTCCCTTAAAGATTAACTTATATTCAATCCAAATAATGGATGATCTTACAGTTCTGGACTGTGCCTGTTATTTCAGAGTAAAAAGGAGTTGGAGAAAGCCAATATAGTTTCATTATTTTTTTCCCCTTTTACTTTCATCAAATGCTGAGTTAAAAGATGATCTTTTTGGCCTAAGATATTGTTTCCATGTTTTTTCCTTACAATGAGAAGAACAAGTTCTTTGTTAAAGTAACTGAAGTTTGATGCCCCTTTTCAGTGTAGACTCTGTAAGAATCTGTCAGCCTGGCCAGTGTGGTTCAGTGGTTGAGCATTGACCTATGCACCAGGAGGTCACGGGTTTGATTCCCAGTCAGGGCACACGCCTGGGTTGTGGGCTCTATCCCCAGTAGGGGGCATGCAGGAGGTAGCCCATCAATTATTTTCTCTCATCATTGATGTGTCTATTCCTCTCTCCCGCTCCTTTCCTCTCTGAAATGAAACACACACACACACACACATATTTCAAAAAAAGGAATCTATCACTAATCACTTGTGAGTTCCTGTACATGCAAGTAGATGTGAGCAGCTGAGTAAGTGACAGTAAATATTAATTGAATAACAAAACTGCTTTACAATTTATTTATTCAAATGTAAGTAAATTCAGTTGTGAGAGATATTGGTGAACAGGGATATTTCCGTCCTGTTGGAATATATTTGCCGTACTTGTTCTTGAAAGAGGTCTCCACTGTTTCATGAGCAGAGGTATTTCCTTTTGTTCCCCATGGCCACCGCAGCCCAGGCTCTTATCATCCAACATAACATGTCCTCCCTCGTTTTCTAGAGGATGAGGTTCAAAACTATAATCTCACAGTGAAAAAAATGCTACATGCACCCTTTATTTATCTGCGCAGTTTTATTTTTATTATTGTCCAGTTGGTAATAGCCAGTCTAAGAGGTGTAGGGTGGTTTCGATTTGCATTTCCCTAATAGCTTGTGAAGTTAATAATTTTTTGATATATCTTCTTGCCATTTGTATGTCTTATTAGGAAAAGAAGACCTGTCTGTTCAGATCCTCTGCCCATTTTTAAAATTGGATTGTTTGTTAGTTGGTTGGTATTGAGTTGTATGACTTCTTTATATATTTCGGCTATTACCCCTTGTTGGAGCTGTTGTTTGCAAACATCTTCTCCCATTTGGTTAGTTGCCTTTATGTTTTGTTGGTGGTTTCTTTTGCTAGGTAGAAGCTTTTCCATTTGATACAGTCCCATTCATTTATTTTTGCCTTACTTCTGCCAAATTATTAATCGATCCTCATGCCCATTAATTTGACAACTGCTCTGTATAAGATCTGGTTTCCTGCCTGTGATGATTCAAAGGAATTCCAGGCAAGGGCTCTCCATCCCCCTCAGTGGGAAGCATGCTCTTCCTCCAGCCGGGAAGTCCTTGCTTCTTTCTTAGCTTCACATGAACTTTCCTGGAATGTCCTAGTCTTAATGACCAGTTTCTCTTCTACAAATATAAATATTATATCACTGTGTCTGTAAATTTGCTATATCGGTTAATTCATAGGAAGTATTCCAAATGCTATTTGTAGTCTATTTAGGCACTTTCCAGTATCCTATATAATAAAAGGGTTAAATGCAAATTGACCCGAACAGCAGAAAGACTGGTAATAACTGGTCACTATGACACACACTGACCACCACGGGGCAGACGCTCAATGCAGGAGCTGCCCCCTGTTGGTCAGTGCGCTCCCACAGGGGAGCTCTGCTCAGTCACAAGGCACCACTGCCAGTATAGCTGTGATGGTGGGAGCCTCTCCTGCTTCCTCAGCAGTGTAAGGATGTCTGACTATAGCTTAGGCCTGCTTCCCGCTGGCAAGTGGACATCCCCCGAGGGCTCCTGGGCTGCCAGAGGGATGTCTGACTTCCAGCTTAGGCCTGATCCCCCAGGGAGCATGCCTAAGCCAGTAGATGGACATCCCCCAAGAGGTCGCAGACTGAAAGAGGGCACAGGCCAGGCTGAGGGACCCCCCTCAACTCCCGAGTGCACAAATGTTTGTGCACTGGGCCTCTAGTCCATAATAAAATACAATCTCAATAATGATTTCTTGGGAAGAAATATAAGGAAATAAGAGGATAGGTCATAGACAGACACAAATTTAAATCCTGTTTGTGCCACTGTCTATCTGTGTGTCCTTAGGCAATTTATTTAATCCTTTTTAGTGTTTTTTTCTCCCCTCATCTTATAATGGGCATGATGATAACTACTCTATAGGGAGGTGTAAGTGCTAAATATTTAATCACCTCTCCTCTTGGTGATGAAAAGGTACTAAAATTAGAATTTTTGAATTTATTCTTTGGATAATCATTTTTTCCCCACAAAAGAAGATTATGGAAGAATGGTAATCCTTCTACAATCAAACACAAATAGTCTTTCTGGTTTAAGTGTATGTTTAACATTTACATCTGTGTGATTGTTTTATGACTAAGTTAAGGTTGTTGCCTCCTTTAAGAAAGTCTGGTTTTGATATTTGGCAACAAATAGAAAAAAATTTTTTCCATTTTCAAATATCATTAAACATAGTTTTTACAAGGCCCAAGTTTGTCCATTTAATCATAATTGCTTAGTGACAAACTTCTTAGCAGACTGTGAGTTCAAATAATCTGTAGACTTTGTAACGGTCCATCTGTTTTGGAGACTGCA
The DNA here is from genome assembly GCA_004026665.1 of Murina feae. Lineage (NCBI taxonomy): Eukaryota > Metazoa > Chordata > Mammalia > Chiroptera > Vespertilionidae > Murina > Murina feae. Next base: position 49,030 of record PVJC01002354.1, on the reverse strand, counting down.
CTCGGGAGAAGTGATTCCTCCTCTGGACTCTGAGCATTATTTCACCCTTGTATACCATAGCCCAGTCAATGACTTTTTAGAAACTGTAGGTCCTGATACTTTGGGGCTCTCAGCGTGGCAAACTGTCATCGTGGAAAATAAAGGTGCCAACCACTCAACCGGAGGGAGCCCTCATGGTGGTTAGCTCTGCAAGCTACCTAGCTATTTCCTAAGCCTCAGTAAGAAGTATCTCCAGACTGGGAACTGTTGTAGGCACTGGCCATCTTTATCTCAGGCCTCAGCAGGGCCTGAGGTTTCTGTGGGCACCTTCGGGACTGATAAATGCTTCTGATAAAGCTGAAAACATAGGAGCCTATGAGATACAAAGCATCAGCAAATGATTCTTCTTACCACAATAAAAGAATAAAACTGGACAATTATGAAAAACAAAGAATAACATTATCTTTTTAATTTGGATGAGAAGAAAATTTAGCAGTTGAGTATCATTATTACATATATTTATTTGCTTACTTTATCTAAGAACTTTAAAAAAATATATTTTATTGATTTTTTACAGAGAGGAAAGGAGAGGGACAGAGAGCTAGAAACATCTATGAGAGAGCTATTGGGTATGTGCCTGCAACCAAGGTATATGCCCTTGACCGGAATCGAACCTAGGACCCTTCAGTCCACAGGCCGACACTCTATTCACTGAGCCAAACCAGTTTGGGATAAGAACTTTTTTATTGTAGCAAAATATACATAACAGAAAATGCACCATGTTAACCATCTCTAAGTGTATGGAGCAGCAGTGTTAAGTGTATTCACATTGTTGTACAACAATCACTGTTATTTATCTCCAGAATGATTTCATCATCCATCATGTAGCCACCAAACAATAATTCCCCATTTCTCTCTCCTGCTTTCAGTCCCTGGTGACCACTGTCCTACTTTCTGCCAGGATGAGTTTAACCACTTGGGTACCTTCTATATGGGCTTTCTTTACTTCACTTTTCACCTCCTAAAATTATAAATTCTTAACTTGGTTATCTTTGGAAATGTGGACTTGATTACAAATAACTAGGTGGCGAAGTGGCCCAGCCCAGCGAGAGCCCATGTGCTGGCATCGATCTGGTTTCAGTCCCTGCAGCACAGACTGGCTTCCCCTCCGCTGAGAGGAGCTTGGTGACCACGCCCCAGGGCTGCTCCTCACATTCACTTTAAGAGACTATTCTGTGACCCCGCGAGGCAACCTTTGGATCACAGATGCCCAGGCAAAAACATTTAGCATTACGTCGTAATGGAAAGCAGATCTTCACATTCAGGGAAAATGCAATTTCAGAAATATTAAAGATTTTTATGTGGAAAAGGCATCTTTTTAACTGAGTCCCTGCAGGAAACAAATTCTCCCCTGGGTATTATGTAACATGAGCATGGTTCAGGCTTTGAGATGGGGTTGAGGCGATTTAATGGGGACAAGCCACAAACTCAAGACATCCATACTTGAAAACAGTACAGATGGAAAAAATATATAAAATAATCAAAATTTATACAGCATCGCTCTGATCAGGAAATAAGTTCATCAAAGGAAATGGTTTGCCAAGTATTTATAACTCAATAATTTAAAATATTCCTTTTCCTTTAAGTTCCATTTTAATGTCTCATTACATGATAGATGCAAGGTAGAACACTATACATAATAAATTTCTGCAATTGCCTTATTCTTTCCTAATTATTCACATGTATAGAGAATAACATACTGCCCTGCAGAGAATTCCACGTTTTAATTCACTTAAGTGACTTTATCAACATATAAATTAGAAAAATATGTATTCATTTGTCCTTGGATCATCTCTTGATGTGATCATCTCTAGCAATAATAGGCATAGTATTGTATATACTACTTATAATTAAATCATTTTTAAAATTTTATTAATACATTGAAGTTTTTCAATACTCATTTCTAAACACACAGACACCAATGTTAAGGTGCTGAAAGACATTAAAACTGAATCATTATGCATTGATTCTGCAGGAAGCATTTTCCACTGATGTCAGGGAAAGAATATTACAGTTTTATTCTCTGTGACCCTTCCCAGAGAAATAAGCTGGCAATTCTATAGTACAGAGAGCCCAAACAGCATCCTTTAGACAGAACACTTTGTAGTCAAATGCCACTATTTAGATCCGATCTGAATTCTCTGATGGGCATTATGATATACTGAGTAAACTGCCAGGAAAACAAAGACTGATAGGAAGAGAATTTCTCAAGGGAAACCAAGTTCAAAACCCTTCAATCAAAGCATCAGGCACATTTATGCTCTCACATTCGGCCAGTGGTGTTGATACTGCTCATACTCTGAGGGAAAAGAATATAGTTTGAACAACTGAAGGGCACGCAGTAGACCTTTGACACGGCCTCGCTTTGTATGAAACCATGGCTTCACAGCAGAGAAACCATCAGTTTGGAGGCAAAGAGACTCTGAAGAAACATCTTTGTCAAGCTCTTGCTTGTGACTAATTCCGACAGTTCCCTACACATCCTGGACTGTCTCAGAATTTACAAATATCAGCAGACTCTGGTGGTATTTATTTTGTATGTCACATCCAAGCTAAAGAAAAATGGTTAATTCCTTTTTAATCTTGTCCTTCTCTTTCTCTCTCTTTGGATTTCATTTGGACTGTAATTTTGACCATTGCTAAAACATATAATCAATAATGTCTGCATGAAACATGAAGGAAACCTATGTTTTTCTCACAGATAGGATTCCCTTCCAGTTCCTGCTGGTGAGAAATCTGAGTCCTGTTGGCAGTAAGCACCACGCAGGGTTTGCACCTAGCTATTGCCCTTCTTGCCGTCTACATTGATTTTCTCACTGGCCCAAACACAGTAATCTATCATCTTTTCCCACTCATGATTTTTGTATCCCATTCTGCCCTCTGAAATATTCTTTCTCTTCCTCTTCTTTTCAGTGACAATCCTAGCAACCTTTCACATCGGAGCCTGTCCAGGAAGCTTTCCTTAGACATTTCAGACAAGTTTTCTAGTAATTAATAGAGATATTATTACTTTTGCTCTTGTAAGTAGATTGTGTTCACATGTGCAAATTCCAAATATTGTTTTTTAATCAAATATAAACTTCTTGAGACCTAGAAATGTGTCTTTGTATGTCCTCTCTAGTACCTTTAGTATTAATTTTTCTTATAAGATAGCAATCTTGTCTCAGTAAAATCCATCCTCCTGTTAAATTATAAGGAATCAATAAATCTACAATGATGAGTAATTAGTTCATATTAGTTAACCTCCTAAATCATTATTAGCAATGAATGGGCTCCCTATGATTTCACTTCTGCCTCCCTCTCCACCTTCATCCTCAACTTGCCATTGCTTTTATGCTCTTGTGGATAGGAATTATGTGTCTTTCAGCACACACTATTGCCTTTGTGGATGTGTGTAGGTCCTCCATCTTTTTGTCATGCCATTCTCTTCCCATTCCCCCCTATCAATTATTTTTTAAAAAAATACATTTTTATTGATTTTACAGAGAGAGGAAGGGAGAGGGAGAGAGAGAGAGAGAAATGTCGATAGAAGAGAAATATCCATCAGCTGCTTCCTGCACACTCCCTTCTGAGCATTGAGCCCAAAACTTGGGTATGTGCCCTTACCAGGATTTGAACCAATGACCTTTTGGTTCATGGAGTGACTCTCAACCCTCTGAGCTACATGGCCGGGCACCCTATCAATTTTTCTTTAGACTTTTAACCTTATATATTATTATTTTTTCTTTATTGATTAAAGTATTACATATGTGTCCTTATCCCCCCATTGCCCCCCCCCCCACACTCCCCATTCATGCCTTCACCCCCTGGTGTCTGTGTCCATTGGTTAGGCTTATATGCATGCATACAAGTCCTTTGGTTGATCTCTCCCCCTTACCCTCCTAATAACCTTTTAAGATTCAAGTCAAACATCAACTCCTCCTAGAAGCCCTTGACCCCAAGGGCACCTCCCCCCAATAGATAATATCTGTCCTCTGATAGTGCCTAAGATATCATGTCTATAAGGACTTCATATTACATAGTTTTCAAAAGTACCATCGACATCTCCTTTTCCTAGGTGGGCTGTAGACTCTTCACAGAAAAGGGCTATGCTTTATCTATCCCTAAATGTTTTCCATGTGGCCCAGGGCTGCCACACAGTAAACATGTAACGCATCTGAGCCTAACTGAGGGTACAAGGATTGAGTGCCTGTTTCTGAATTAGTAAACTGCATCTTCCAGCCCAGTACTGAACTTAAGCAACATGTTGAAGTAGGTTAACAACTACGCCCCACAGTACAGGTGACTACATTTTTAAAACTGACTGTAAACATTCCCCAAGTGGTGGGGAATGTTTATTACCCAAGCGGCTTTATTGGTGGCATTGCTTTTTAGCTTACTTTGAAAACGCAAATTATTGGGATAGTTACAGACAGATTTTATGCCTCGTCAGACTTTTTCTTGGCCACAAGTGGTCATAGACTTGGGCAAACCAAGACAAGCGTTGGCTTCTGGCTTTCTGTTTCCAAGAGGGAGGAGATGAATTCTGTCACTGTCTTCAGCTGGCAGCTTATGAAAGAGCTCAGGGTTCAGTGCCCTACATGGCAGTCCCAAGCTGGCAGGGTGCTCCTGGGAGAACTGGGGAGCATGGCCGAGTCCCTGAGAGAGAGAGGGTGCTGGGGTGAAGGCCCAGCAGAGACCAGGAAGCGGGGGGCACAGCAGAGGGGCTTGATGAAAGATGGGTGTCCATACAGAGATCCAGTTCCCTCTCACAGTGCGCCAATGCGTTCTGTAGTCGCCCTGAAACAGTTCAAAAGCTCCATTTCCTTTTATTAAGTTTTTACTTGTTTTCACCCCGTGTTCTTCATTCCGATTGAGTTACGTATAAACCTATGAACTCTTGCTCCTTTGTACTTCTACCACTTTATATATTAAATTAAAAAATGCAAGTACAGTTTCCTAACATCTTTTAAGTCTTTCCTGTATGTGTAGAAAGACCTAAGATATTTGGAGAACTGAAAACGCGAGTGAGGAGCGGTGGTTGAGGTCTGGTTTCTGGAACAATTCCAAGCACATGTGGACACGCTCTGAGGGGTCACAGAAGTCAAATCCACATGCAGCAGTCGGCCACAGCTCTTCTCCAGCATTGTTTTCGTGTTCATTCTTTTATTGTTTAAATATAATTACATAAATATAATTAAATATAATTACATATCTAAACAATATGTACTTTGAGTAAATAGGTAGCTTAAAGTATTTTTAACTGTCAATTTCTGCTCTGAAATGAGTTTCATAAAAATACAGATTGTTTTTGTCCTAACTATTGAAATGTATGAATTAACCTCCCACTGGTACAAATGCAAAAATCATTACTCTCTCTAACAATGCAAAACAAATTAAATATAACTGTTTTTTGGGGGAAAAGGCTCATAAATTTTTTTGGCCATGAGAGTCTCCTTATTAGTCTTGGCATATTTCCTATCCATCCATGGGAGCAAGGCCATCTTTTCCTGTTTGCATTTTATGTTTTCTCATATTTCCTGCATGTAATTTAAATAAGAAAAGACACACTAAAAGAATGGAGGCATTGGGTATTTTAACTCATCTTTAACCCTATCCCTGATTATGAGGGGTATGATGTGATGGCTTTTGTATTTTCTCTACCTTTTATCTAGTTTTATTGAAATATGATTGACATACAACATTGCATAAGTTTCAAGGGAACATTATCATGATTTGATACATGTATATATTGCAGAAAAATCACCACAATAATTGTAGTTAATGTCTATTACCTCACATAGTTTTACTTTTTTTCTCTTGCGATAAGAACTTTTAAGATCTATTCTCTTAAATATGCAAAACTGTAGTCACCTTGTTGTACATTTCATCCCCAGATTTATTTATTTTAAAACTGGAAGTTTCTACCTTTTGACCACCTTCACCCATTTTCTCAACCGCCTACCTCCTACCTCTGATCTCTCTTTTTATGATTTTCTTTTTTTTTTTCAGATTTTACCTATAAGTCAGATTATACAATACTTACCTTTCTCTGTTTGACTTACTTCATTTGGATAAAGCCCTCTCTACTTCCTTCATGATTTTCTTATTTGCCCTAATTTAACAACAAGGAAATGTTTACTGAAGATCAATGTGAACATTACGACTAAATTTATAAATTGTCTCACGTTTACAAACTATCTCACAGAGTCCTTTAACTAATCAACCTACTGTTGGCACAGATCGTAATACTGCATTTGACTTCCAGTTGATGTTTAGTTTTGGTATTGAATTTGTTGGCTATTTTGTACATATAGTAGTTGATGAAAATAATCTGTAAATCTTGAAGGAAAAACAAAGATGTGTCCATTTCTGTTTCTCGGAGCCATGTGATAAGTCCACGATTCCTAAGACACCAAGATTTACTTCCACCTTAGCCATGATGGCTAAAGCATTTGTGAACTTCCCATTAATGGTGAAATTACCTCCTTGCTCCAGGGTTAACCATATCTGCAACTCCACTGAGATCAAATGTGGGACAGCAGGAACGACTGGTCCTTTACTCTGTCCACAAGACAGTGTGTGAACACTAACTGTGAAGAAACACACGGAATTGCTATCGTACTAAAGTAATTTACTGTGTGGGGAGGTGCATACTTTATTTCTTACTCCTGGGATCCCATCTGCTTCTCTTTTTTCTTTTATGCAGAATATGTCAGCATTTAGAGCCAATTCTGTTCTTCAATGATGTGAGAGAAATATCAGTTTAAAGTCATGTCACTGATTACAACAGAGAATTGGGACTGTAAAAAAGTGATTATGAATTGGGGACTACGCCTTACATTAAGTGAGTCAGGGAAGATCTGGAACTTTGCCAAAGAATTATAGCAGCTGAATATATAGCCTAGTTATAAAGGAAAAGAACTCTAAGAAGACAAACTATCAGTTAAACCAAAGCGAAAATAGCATGTGGAATAACATGTTAGCTAAAACATCCAGAAATATATTATGAGTTTAATTTCAAAATGATGTTTTCATATATAAATTTGCTTATTTACCATCTTATTCTTTTAATACTATGGAATTCTATCTACTATTTCCTCCCAAAAGTATGATGGATGTTAACAAGCTAATACTTTTTGAATTGATAATGTGTAAATTAAAATGCATTAGTAGTTGACATTCCTAATTTTAAAACCTTGTTGATATTTATTTTCCTACTTACCGTACATAACAAGGTTCAAGTTTGTCAATAAAATAATACAAAATTCTTCATATTTTCTTATAAAAATTACTTATTCTAAACAGACTTCTTAGCTGTGCTCTGCCAGCTCTATGTCATAGAAATTAGACCACAGAAGTCAAACTCTCACCCCCACTTTCCAAATTCCAGAGAACACAACACACACCCAGTCTTTTTGAGTGCATGGTCCATCGCATTTGGTGTGCATTGCATGCTTTCTTCCGAACTTCTGCTTTTCTTGCAAGGGACCCTGCCCACTAGTTCTAAGGAAATCTGCTCTAGAAGCATCTTCTGCCTCAGAATCCACCCAGGACAGTGATGAACAACACAGAATGGCACAGGTATTTATTAGCATTTCCTTCACATGAGTATGCTTGGCAATTGTTCTTTTCTTTTGGGTCCTTAGTTGAAAGAGACTATTTTAAAATTTTTGTTATATTTTTCAAGGGTTTTAATCTGATCTCATCCTCTGTATTTCTATCAAGAACCTTGGCATTATGTTCTGGTCAGATAAGAGCTACTCCTCTTGCTTTTTTTGCACAGTTATGGTTTGTAAAGTAGTATCACATCATTTTTAGAGATCTAGGGCAGGAATGGAAGACTGCAAGTGTGGGCTCAATCCATGACATGGAAGATTTTGAGTAGTTTAGTTGCTTATAAATATGTTATTTTTCTCACCAGATATCTGCACCTTTTATTGTGACCCACCACATCCCTAAACATTCAATGGTACAAGTAAATCCCCTCCATGGAGCATGCAGTAGTATTTACAGAGTTCCTGTCTTATGCCAGTCATTCAGTATTCTAATGATCAACAGCATGACAAAATGTAATCAGAGGTAGATGCTAGGTATACAGGCACACGTATGCTACTAAATATTTCAATACGCGAGAATTAATAAAGTCATATGGAATCAAGCCCCAGAAATGCCACAAGGCATGTGTGTTTGTGGTGAGCAGCATGGAGGGGAACATTAGGCACAGTGCCTTTCCTAGACATTATTGTTACCTCTTGATACGTAGTCTTGGGTCAAGTGTTCCTCTAGGCCATTTTATTTCTGAAAGGTGCCTTAACTTGAACTTTTCCAGGTCAGTGATAAAGACCGTTTTCTCCATACAGGGAAATCGGATGCCAAGTGGCATTCTCATATTTTCAGATGGTCATTCAAGACAGTAAGCAAAGACCTTGCTGTTCAGTTTATCTGCTAAAGAACAAGATGGCTTGCAGCCATAAGTCACTTATACTTTCCACTTCCCTGGGCAAAGTTCCAGAAACATTCCCCTTTTGTAGTCAATGCTTTGCTTTGCTGGCACTGTTTCGGTTTTATGTCACAGGGGACATGCTGTCCCAGAGGCCGTAGTGCTTCCTACTGTGTTGTTATGTTGTGCACAGAGGGACCACCCAGGTAACACAGTGATTCCTTTTCTCCAATGCCTCCTTGCGTATCCATTTGAAACCTCTTCTTAGAAATAGTGTGAAGGGCAAAAACAAGGCAGCAATAGGATCTCTAGAAGCTCTCTATTTTTTAGTTCCAAATTTGCTTTTCAACATGGAAAGTAAATTTCTCTAATGACTCAGCTTCATCTTTATCCTTAGAATTGGGAAGTAAATAAGCCTCACCTTTATCAGTCTGACAGCTGTATCCAGGTGCCAGGTACCTGTACCGAAGGTGTTGGTATGTGGAGACCTGTGTGTCAGTGAGGGCCCCAAGAAACCACTTACCCACCCCGAGAGCAAGGTCACCCCAGGAAGTCAGGTGAGTGTCATTTCCAACTCGAAGTCTTTTTTCATATAAAAACAATGATGATGGCACTAAATTAAGCATCTCAAGTCCCACTGCCATAGTGCTGAATTGCACAAACCTGGCTCAGCGCCTGTGGAGTGATGGCATTCCCCAGTCTCATTACTGGAAACTCAGCCTTGTCATTTAACATTTAGTGGAGCATGCAGTGTTGCAGGTGACGTTTTCTTTCAGTTTAAGTACATGGCTTGAAGCAACAAGTCAGAGTCCTCTTTCTCTAGGGAAGGCTGGGTAGGGGCGTCCATCCATTTGTGCACATATGAACACATCTCCATAAGTACCTGCTGTGTGCCAACACAATGACATTTGCTAAGGGAGATAGGGAAGTATTCATGACCTCAAGAGTAGAGATGGTTACCTGAAAATCTTTCGTTTTATTTGAAGTTCCCCTTCACCTAACTTCTGAGCAACAGCGGTGACAGGCACCTCTCTTTGATCACTCATCATGTTCCATAGATCAGGCTAAGCACCTTCTAAAACCAGCTCATTGATTGCATTATCATCTGACCATAAAATGGACTGACCAACAAACTAAGCACTTAGACAGAGATAATCCTATGTTTTTGTAGTAAAACATGGGAACTGCTTTGGCAAATGAATTAGGTGAGAAATCAAAAGGGCTGGGTATTTCTCCCAGGTTTCCCGCATCTTTGCATTCACCTCTTATGACATCTCAGACCAAACACTTCAGGATCCGAAGTGACCCTCAATTTCCTAATTTGCTAAAGTGGTTGTATTGAATCATCCTTGGACATTATTCCAGCCCCAGACTCTGCAGTTACCATTCTAACTCTGCGGTACTGGAAATGACATTTCAGGAAGTAGGATTCTTCTAGAGGCCACAGTGTGAATCAAGACAAGATCCACCCACAAAGAAAAAGTAAAACAAAATAAAAATTCTGTTTTGTAGGCAGAAACTCCTGCCCTGACCCAGCTATCCATCTTAAAAAGACACGCCACTGGTTAGCAGGAACCAAATAAGAAACGGTGGATAGAAAAATGCACAGCACCCCAGGTGGAAGCACACTAAGCATGGAGGCTCTATCACAGTCTTCATGTATTTTTTAAAAATTAAAAAAATCTTTGTTTTTTTCTTTATTGATTAAGGTATTACATATGCATTCTTTCTCCTCATTGCCACCCCCTCCTGACTCATGCCCTCACCCCCCTGGTGTCTGTGTCCATTGGTTAGGCTTATATGCATGCATACAAGTCCTTTGGTTGATCTCTCCTCCTTACTCCCACCCTCCCTTACCTTCCCTCTGAAGTTTGAGCATCTGATCAATGCTTCTCTGTCTCTGGATCTGTTTTTGTTCATCAGTTTGTGTTGTTCATTATATTCCATAAATGAGTGAGATCATGTGACATTTATCTTTCTCTGACTCGCTTATTTTTCTTAGCATAATGCTCTCCAATTCCATCCATGCTGTTGCAAATGGTAAGAACATAAGATGGGGAACTATAAAAATATTAGAGGCATACACGAGCAGCAAAATCTCAGACATATGCCGAAGCAATATCTTCACCAACACAGCTTCTAGGGTAATGGAAACTAAAGAGAAAATAAACAAATGGGACTACATCAAAATAAAAAGCTTCTGCACAGCAAAAGAAACCATCAGCAAAACAACAAGAAAGCCCACTGCATGGGAGAACATATTTGCCAATGTTATCACCAATAAGGGTTTAATCTCCAACATTTACAGGGAACTCATACAACTTAACAAAAGAAAGATAAACAACACAATCAAAAAATTGGCAATGCACCTAAATAGATACTTTTTTGAAAGAGGATATAAGGAAGGCCAAGAGACATATGAAAACATACTCAAAGTCACCAATCATCCAAGAGATGAAAATCAAAATGACAATGAGTACCATCTCACACCTGTCAGAATGGCTATCATCAACAAATCAACAAAGGACAAGTGCTGGTGAGGATGCGGAGAAAAAGGAACCCTTCTGTACTGCTGATGAGAATGCAGACTGATACAGCCACTGTGGAGAACAGTCTGGAGTTTCCTCAAGAAATTAAAAATGGAACTCCCATTTGACCTCGTGATCCCACTTCTAGGGATATATCCCAAGAAACCAGAAACACCAATCAGAAAGAATAAGCAGCCCTATGTTCATAGCAGCACAACTCACCATAACTAAGATTTGGAAACAGCTTAAGTGCCCATCAGCAGATGAGTGGATTAAAAACTGTGGTACATCTACACAATGGAATACTACACTGCGGTAAAAAGAAGGAATTAAAAAAATCTTTATTATTGAAAGTATTACATAGGTTCTCCTTTTAAAGATTTTTTAAAATATCTTTTTGTTGATTTCAGAGAAGAAGGGAGAGGGAGAGAGTTAGAAACATCAATGATGAGAGAGAATCATTGATGGGCTGCCTGCTGCACAACCCCTCACTGGAGATTGAGCCCGCAACTTGGGCATGTGCGCTGGACTGGAATTGAACCTGGGACCCTTCAGTCTGTAGGCCGACTTCTATGCACTGAGCCAAACCAGGTAGGGCATAGTCTTCATGTATTTTTAATGTGTTATTCTATGTCTAATGCTCCTGCATTCTGCCTTTAGACCTAACTAAAGGAGCCCACTGAAACCTTACAGGGCTGAAGATTCCAGAGCAGCCATCCTTGCCTCCAAAAGGCTCTTCTTCCTCAGGGAAACGATAGGTTAGCTTGGGAGAAAGTATCAGTTACGGGACTGGATTCCACATGAAAAGGTCCCTCACTCGTGTGGCCAGGCTGTCGGTTCTCTGGGGCTGGCCCAGTGTTCGTGTCTTCAGCAACAATACACTCAAGTTACTGGTGTTGGAAAGCCGTCCATCCAAAGGGTTCACAGAAATAGCAACACACAGCCCGCAAGAGGCATGCACACTGCGTTTCAGCCAACCCCCCTGTTTAGAAGGCTGAGACTGTCGTTCTAAAATTTGGAGTCTTTATGGGCTGGGTGAACACATAGAAATGAAAATTTGCTGTTAATTTTTTTACACTGTTAAAGGTTGAAGGCTTCGATGAAGTGAGATTTGGTCACAGTCAGCTGGTCCCTGAAACTAGAATCCTTCTGAGGTTATTAAGAATCAATTAAGGATTGTGTCCCTGGTTCCTTGGCAGTTTATCCAGGGCTTATACATTCACTGCCTCTTTGTAGATGCAGCATCAATAGGTCTGATTTAGATGCAGGATAGTTTTAAAACTCATTAGTGGATCTCAGGGACAGACTAACGAAAAGCTTTACCAGAAATGCCCTCAACTATCTTCTCTGCATGTGCCCAACTGGAAGGCATTTAGCGGTTTCCACCACCTTCTTCAGAACAAAGCAACATAACGAAGGACCATATTTATTAAATTCCCAATAAAAGTTGTGCTGAATTATAGAAACATATCTAAAAGTGCATAATTTATAGTAGCATCAAGACTTCCATTTGTTTTCAGAAAAGGAGATGGTTGGTTTTACTCTAAGAAATTATGGAAGTCATCATTAAAAATATCATTGTCGAGGGATTTGTTAAAAGCAGATCATGGGTCTCAGCTTTTAGTGAATTTATTTTGAACCCCCTGAAGCAGACACTGCAAATTTTTACATTCTAATGAGTGAACTAAAAACATATATTTCAAAGCAAATAGCGCTCATAAATTACATTTATGACACACGAGGTTGCTGATTGCTGGTCAGGAGCACCCAGTAATGGTGCTAATATGCACTCTCCCTTGATTTTCTCGGTTCCCAACATGCTCTAATTCCACACTACAAATCTTTAAATGGCAGTTACATTTTAATTAATGTGATTACGTGCTGCCATTAGCAAACCCTCCCCCTTCACGATTCTCCTGCCAGGCCCACGGATACCAGTAAGCCATTAACATAAAAGGGCTGTTTGCTTATTAAATTCATCGACACAAACAGTCAAGGGTTGCAATTGTTGATTTGCCACCGAAAGCTCACAACGAGAAGGAGTTGTTCAGAGCCTGGCAGTTGCAATTATCTGGTGTAATTAAGTCTAATTTATAAAGCCCCCCTCCAATGAGGAAGTAACAATTTTTGTTAATTAACAAGAGCATTTGTAAAGCTCGTTAACTCCATCCTTCACAGCCCGCCTGCAAACGTGGGAGCATATGGCTGTTCCATAGGACATGTTGCATATGTGTACTTGGGCATTAATCTGTTTGTGAGGTCTAATGATGGAAATGGGAGCTGGAAATGGATGTTATATCACTGAGGAAAGATCTACTGTTTTCATTTATCTTTCCAGCAATGTGAGTGCTCTGTCATTATCTTGTGCATATGGTTTCATTATTCTGATACAGCGCTCTGCACCGCCTCATACCATCATGCCCATAAGCCTGCAGGGTACAAGAGCACTTATCTTTCCTGATGACTGTTGAATCATTTAAAACAAGTTATTAGTGAAACAATTAAAATGATATTGGTTCACAATTGTATTTATAGCTGGCAGGCATAATGGAACATTCTGAATAGCAATCGGGGGGTTCTCAGAATGGATGGAAAATGTTGTTAATCAGAAACAAGAGGAACCTCTAAAGAAAACCAAAATTGCAAGAGCACATTAATTGTATTGGAGCATTTCATTTAATTGAGAACAAATCAAGGTAAAAATCATGTTATCAATGTTTTATGAACATGAAGGAATGGGAAAATTACTATGTCATTTGTCACATATCTTCTGTTGGATGTGAAAATTAAAAAGGCAGTATTTAACTTTAACCTGAGCAGGGCAAATGCTTCGTGTGGTTACATATTTTCATTTTCGAAGGGATCACCGAAATAAAATACAAGTAATTTAATTAACTAATAAATACAGAGAAAGACATTGGGCAGAATCCCTGGGGTGATTTCCAATGAAACTTAGAGATTGTGCAATGGCTATAAAGGACAACGAAGGTTGTCCCTGCTGAGTTTCACTCATGATTCTTAAGGAATTACTGTGATCAGATTATCTTCCTGGAGAATATAAATATATTATTTCTTTCTTGCCTTGATTGTAGAAATCACTGAAATTCATCAGAGATGATTGGCAGCATATAGGTAAATGAATAGCAAAATTCTTCTCTCACATAAACCAATTCATTTGAAACAGTCCCTAGCTGGTATTGTCAATGGAAACTGTCAGTCACACCAAATGTTGTGTGTGTGGAGTATGTTTATATGTGCTTAGAGGGGGCAGGAATGAAAGACGGAGTTGGGTTGGTGACAATGAGAATGAGGTTGACTGGAATAAACAGGGCTCTGATTACAGTTTTTCTTTACTGATCCACCAACTCACTTGGGAACTCAGAGTGCTATTTTCTTTTTTTGTTGTTGTTGTGTTGTTGTTTTTTGTGTGAAAGGCTAGTTCATTAAACCAATGAGCTGGTCTCTGTAGTTCAGATTGATTTATTTTGGGGTTGTATTCAAGCTACAAAACTTGATATAGATAGTTTTATTGCTTAAACGTTTTGGTTGGGTTGGACATAAATATGAAAAGTCCAAGTAGCTTAATTGTAGTTTTAGCTATCAACCCAAGCACCATGAATCCAAAATGGCAATTGTGTGGGTAAAATCAGGAATGCACAGATAGGGAACAGAAAACAGCTTTTATTTATGAGAAATTAAAGTGGAAGTTAAAAACAGTTAAGATGAGGTTTCAGCTGAGGACATGTTTTATTGGTTGAGAAGTCTTGAACCTGTTGAAATGATTGTGTCAAAAATCTTTGACAGCCCTAACTGGTTTGGCTCAGTGGATAGAGCATTGGCCTGCGTGCGGACTGAAAGGTCCCGGGTTTGATTCCGGTCAAGGGCATGTACCTGGGTTGTGGGCACATCCCCAGTAGGAGGTGTGCAGGAGGCAGCTGATCGATGTTTCTCTCTCATCGATGTTTTAACTCTCTATCCCTCTCCATTCCTCTCTGTAAAAATCAATAAAATATATTTAAAAAATCTTAGATAATTTAAGGAAACTAGCAAGATTGTGGATCTTAAGCTTATTGTGTTACTGCATACCAAGTCAGTTCTAAATTCATGAACTGACTTAAAAACTGTATGACTCCTCAAAACAACTTTATGAACTATCAATATTTCCATTTTATATATGAGGAAATTTGGGTGGAGAAAGTTTATGTAACTTGCCCAATGACACATGGCCAATCACTGGGAGAACTTATTTGTCAATTGCTTAGACTATAATTCATGAAAATTTCAATTTCAGTTTATATATTGCTTCTATTTGTATACCACTTCCATTGAGAAGTAAATATTTTAAATATTTTTCTGTGACAGACTCCCCATATTTGTTTTTCCAGTTCTGAAATTACGAGCCAGTCTATTCATCTTGCAAGTTTATCTTACTGAAAGGAGAC
Organism: Murina feae; assembly: GCA_004026665.1. Classification (NCBI taxonomy): domain Eukaryota; kingdom Metazoa; phylum Chordata; class Mammalia; order Chiroptera; family Vespertilionidae; genus Murina; species Murina feae. Next base: position 33,599 of record PVJC01002354.1, on the reverse strand, counting down.
AAATTAGACTTATGCCCGAGTTTCTTATCTATGTGTACCATTCTATTCCATTTTACTTCAAATTTTGTTCTTATATGTACTTAAGCCTCTACAGAAGAAGGCAATCTAAAATCTACAATCGTTATAAAGAATTGAATGAGGTACAGCAAGTGAGAAGTCCAGAGCTCGAAGGAAAAGGGAATTGTTTCTATTTGTCTCTGTTTTATTAGCCGTAGTGTCCAGATGGGTGCTAGACTTATCGGGAGGATCGCTTCATTAGGAAGGTATGTAGATATCTCTATATTGCACACCTGAAACTCATGTAATATTGTATGTGAAATGTAATTGAAACATAAATTCAATAAAAACAAAAAAACACAACGTTCATGTAAAACAAGCAACAAGATACAGGTTTAGTTTAAAATACTGACAAAAGAAAGTAAACTTTCAGTTCACATGCTGTAACCACTGAAAAGTGCCATCATAACAGCTTGGATTTCCTAGTCTGAGAATTTTAGGAACCATGGAGAATTACATGTAGAGTCTCCTATGAATTCCAGAAGAAGATGTTAGATAAAGGAGTCCTCCTCTAGTTGGATGCATTTAATAGATGTTTATTAAGCTATACATATAAAAGAGTCATCAGAAAGATATGTCAGTGCCTGTTGACATATTAAAAATCACCTAAATATTATGTTCAGTTACAGCTTCAAATACATGTAATTCTTAAAATGCTTTCATTCTAATTGCTCAATGGACAAAGCTTCTAGCATTGTAAGTCAAATCACATCATTGATATTCTCATTGTGTAAAATCCATTTATGCAAGGTGATAAGTAAAAAAAAAATTACCAGTAATAAACATATCTATATCATCAAACTCAATGTTTTAGTTTAATGATGAATTGTAGACAATGTTAGCCAGTGGGGAAAGTATTCCTGCTTTGTGACTATGTCATAAAAATTTGACTTGCAAGATATATGGCAAAACTATCTCCAACTCTCCTATACTCCCAAGTATACCCATATACATGTACAGTTACTCTAAAATCCAATTTTACAATAAATCAAAGGTTAGCAAAATTATACTTCTCAAGAGAGTTAGTCAAGATAAGTTGAATTTGTGTTATGTGTTCACAATGCAATATACAGATGATGTGTTATAGAATTATAGACTTGAAACCTATATAATTTTATTCACCAGTGTCACACCAATTAATTTAATCAATTAAAAAAAAAAAGGTAAGCTGACTAGTCCTTGCCCTACAGCACCCTTCCAGCTGGTGGTGCTGTGTGCTCAGGACTAAATTCTGGTCAGCGCAGTGTTGTAATGGGCTGTCTATAGTCTGCAGTCCGTTTCCCAGCCTGGACAACCTCAAGACCCCTGGGAGACAGGGTTGGGTACTGCACAATAAAAATGATAAGAATCATTAAAAATACTATTTTCTTTAATTATCCTTTAATTTTCATAGTTAAATATTTCTTAGAAAATTCTTAGAGTTCACTCAAATAGTCGGTTTCTCACCCTCTAGGTGGTCTTTAAGAGCAGGTCATGTGCTGATTTTTATTTTGTTATAGTTCAGATATACCGAATAAAGAGAATGCAGAGGAAATAAACCATCACTTTCCTAATAATAAGCTTGATTCTGCCTTCCTTTGCCCTCCTTATTTACAGAGAGAGGGGAGCAATGGGTGGGAAGCTGAAATGAATCTAAGACTGAAGAGGAGTATTCCCTTTCTTTTCAAAAATCGCAACATTTTTAAATATTTTTCTAGCTTTTCCATGGCCAAAATAAGCAGGGAAAAAGTGAGGAAATCAGAACAATTTTTGTTTGGCTATACTATAAGAGGCCTTTCCCTAATGATAATGGAGCTCAGTGCTGCTTCATATTGGGTCCCGTTGAATTTAATTTGTCTTCTCAGTCAATGAAAGTGATGGCAGACTCTGCTCTGTTTGAGTCTGTGCAGGTTCTTGGTGTGTTCAGATGTTGAGATGCTACTGGAGCTATGAGTTACCCAGTGGAACAGTCTTTTTGGCAAACTCCCCTAATCCCTTTCTTTGACCAACGTCCAACGTTATTATCTAGTTGCATTTAACTTGATTTTATCACATCTCATGTTCCTGTGATCCATGGCCAATACCTAAACTTCCAGGGCCCCTGGGAATTCCCTGTCCCTCGGTTTCTTTATGGTATTTCTCCCTGTCTCTGATTCCTGCCTTCATAAGGAATATTCTGAATCTTTTCCCAATGCTGAACGCTCCATACTCATCCTTAACTAATTACGTATTATAGGACCCAAAAGTTGGAAAGACATTCTCCCACTTCCTAATTGCCAGCTTCTGATCACACATGCTGCCCTAGGTTCCTGCCTTCCCAGTACACTCCACCGCCTTCCCTCATTGCTGCCATCCTCCATTTTCCTAGAACTGCCCTCTAGTTAAAGATTTGTGTTGCTGTTCATAATTCTGTGACTATATTCTCACAGCATTTGTCCATCCAACCATACATATTCATGATTCTTAACTTTTTAAAAAAATATATATTTTATTGATTTTTTTGCAGAGAGGAAGGGAAAGTGATAGAGAGTTAGAAACATCAATGAGAGAGAAACATTGATCAGCTGCCTCCTGTACACCACCTACTGGGGGTGTGTCCGCAACCAAGGTACATGCCCTTGACTGGAATCGAACCTGGGACCTTTCAGTCCACAGGCCGACACTCTATCCACTGAGCCAAACCAGTTAGGACAATGATTCTTAACTTATCAAAAGTCCCCTGATAATCTAACTCCCCATCACCCATGTACCCACAGATGCACAGATAACACACTCAGTTTAGCCAGCCATTCCCATGAGTACATAAGGGATTTGTCATCTAAAAATGTCATCAGATCAAAAAATTTGAACTCAAATTCCTTAGCCTTTATCCAAAGCTACATAATCATTCTGACTCTCTTAGGGTCTCACTGACATGTGGTGCCTTTCAGGATCTTCATTTTCCATTCATCCCACCTACATCTTCCTCCACACACTGCACCCCACTCATCAGCAACAACTCTACCCAGCTTCTTGCTTCTTGATCTATGCAGAGAGTGCTCAAAGGCAGTATAATGTGGCAGAGTTCATCTTTTATTACCATACACTTAACATATCTGCATGTGACTTTGCTGTTGCTAAGGTTTGGGTTTGTCCTTGACACCGGTGGTCATGAGAACCATACACCTGTCTGTACCTCTTTACTCCTAAAACACAATTCTAGGTCAAGTACAAAGTCACCCTTTCATCTTATATATTTGTGCTACTGAGTGAACTGTTGGATAAAAAACAACATAGCTTTGAAGACTGCTATGATAACTAATTCACAATTTCTAATTTTATCCTGACCTTTTAACCCTGTTATTGGATTATAATAGCGGCTTGAGAAAACAGGGGCCCTCAGGTATTGACTTGAAAGTGTCTGTCTCCCTCTGCCCCATGCCACCATGGCCAGAGATGATATATCTCACATCCTGTATAAGGTTAGGCCTTCATGTGTCCCTGCTATTCTGTCTTCAGCAAGACCAGGGTTACTTCATTGTCCTTCTTCCTGTCTTGTCATCATCCTGTCTATTATACACACACTCCTGCCAAACTCATTTTCCTAAAATACAATTCTTATCATGTCACCACTCTCCTACAATCCTCGTCAACAGTTCTCCATTGCTCTTAGACTGAGGTCTAGATATTTCATTTAGCTTTCAAAACTCTGAATTACTTGAGTCCAAATGTTTCCTCCTTTACCAAACTGAGGCTTGTACTTACATCTTGTTGCCGTTGGACCTTTATGATGAATCTTTTGTCTAGAGCAGTCCCTGTCATCTACCCAAATCCTTCACTTTATAACCCCAGCTACTTCTCCACCTTTCAGTGACCTACTCCACCTTTCAATGAGCTATGCCATTTTGGCACCTGTCTCAGTTTCCGTTTGATTTCAACATAGACTTCTATTTTCTCTAAGAAGATATCTCTGAAACTTCATATTTGGATTAGGTTATGTGCTCCCATGAAATGCTATATTACCCCTAATATAGCTTTTATCATAGTGTGTCTTAATTTTTGTTTACTTGTCTGTGTTTCTCACTAGACACTGAGCACTGTAAGATCAAATACAACACTCGCCTTTTTCACAGATTTTTTTTTTAGAGGCCACGTGTCAGGATCTGACATAAATATAGCGTGAGGCAAAAGTAGGTTTGTAGTTGTTTGTATGGAAAATAATGAAACAATAAATAAATAATAATACAAGAATAAACTCTGTGCTTCACATACTCACAACTATAAACCTACTCATCCCAACTTGTAATTTAGTAACTGAACAACATGAGAATTGGCCCAAGGTCCTAGATGCAAGAGCAAACATAGGTCAGCAGCTGCAATCGGAAAGGACCTTCAAGACCATGTGATCTGCTTCACAAATACAACCAGCCACGTAAGTGTGTGTTCTAAGAAACTTAAGGTCCTTTAGAAATTTCATCTCTCAAAAAAACAAACAAAGAAACACACACACACACACACACACACACACACACACACACAAGGCCATTGCAGAGTTAAGGTAAATGTTGTTACCAAAAATCCCTAATTCTATAGGAATTATCTAACGGCTTGCAGAAAAAATAAAAATTGCTCTCCATAAGAAGACAGCATAGGCTTCTACAGCCTTACTACAGCCTGACATTAAGTTTTAGACCAAGTTGAGGGTTTTCCAAAGAGAATAGTCTGTCTCTTTAGATGATCAGATGATGAGAGGATCTGGATTACAGATAGGTTGTGTGAGAATACAGACACATGCAATAGAGGTATTTTACAAGTATGGTTGACCATCACAGATAAGTCCCTATTGATACTTTCTACACTGAGATACAAAAGAGATGTAAATTGCATATTATTATTATTATTATTATTATTTTAACTGCTTGATTGTGTTGGTTGAATACACCATTATGTAAAGGATTTATTCTGGTTTTGTTCCGTCTGTTTACATAAAGTGACTTCCCTGTATTCTTTTTAATTATATATGTTATTAATAAGTGCCAACTGTTCAAGACCAAGGTCAGAGTCAGAGAAGAGAGGGATAGAACCTGGCGTTTGAACTGGTCTTTTAGGGAGAAGGAGCCACTTATCAGAAGGGTCATGATTACTTTGACAAAACATTTATCATAGGTAAAGTGAGGGCTATCTCCAGGATGTTTGAGAAATACCAGTTCAGATGTACAGGATGACTAGTGGTTACCTAAAGTCTTTATTTCATGTCAAATATTTAAGTTACTTGGTGCTTTTTAAACAACAGCAGCATCAAAGAGGCAGAATACAAACATCTGGTTTCCTATGTTACCAAGTAAATGAAGCATGTAGGTATTATCTGCCAGAAAACACATGAAAAGGAACAAAGTTACAAGAATTTCTATTTAAATTTTGCAGAAAAAAAAAAAACCTTGAACATTTCCAGTGTCTAGCAAAACAAATTAATTATAAATATTTCAAAATGCATACCTCCTCACAGCTGTTCTCTTGAGTTAGTTTTCTCTTCATTGCTTTCTTTTAGGCAAAATACTTGTATGTAGTTTTTTTACGCATACACACACCTGATCCCAAACTTTCTAGTTCTGTTTTTTTTTATAAAGTCACAAATATTTTGAGGTTTTAATATTACTATCATGCATCTTTAACATAATCCTGAAGATTGGAGCAGTAACATTATTTATATTAACATTTTTTTAAACCTCAGGTCAGAATTTATTTTTTTTAAGAATTCTAATCTCTTTTAATCTTATATTTAATTTTTAATTGACTATATTACTGGTGAAATTAGAAAAACAGAGTCATTTTAGCTGGTGTGGGAGTGGGGATCTGCAGCATTTAATTCCGTATGAAAGCCCAAGGTCATGGTAATAATTACATCCGTGGAATGATGCCCTGTGGTTGGAGCCACAGGAAAACAATAACACACACTTATCCTTAGATATCCCAGAATAGAATGTGTCTGGTGTCTGTATTTTAAGCAAAATGAACTGGCAAAATCAGAGGAATAAATACTGGACTCAAAGCCTCCACTAGGTCCTGTTTCTTCCCCGGTGAGAGCAGAACATCAGCCCATATAGGTCTCAGTGACAATGAAAACTCACCCGTTGTCCTTCGGAATTGGTTGTTCCCTCCAGCATGACCCTTAAATCCACACGTCTCTGAGATGTTGCTTCCAGGGGCCACTAGGAGTTTAAATTACTGGCTGAGTCATCAGGTCAAGAGATCTGATAGAAATTTCTGTTGTTTATGTAGGAAAGGAAAGAGATGTGTAGAAATACGGAAATTACAGTGTCATTTGCAGGAAGGTCTCTTTGTTTTAGGCAGTCTGTAGAAATAGGCAAGTGCTATAAACAACCTAACACTGAAATGCTTTTCAATGCCACAATTCAGAGGAATAATAAACATAATTGATAGACTTAGAGATCATCAAGGAGCTGTTGTTTGTTGAGGGTTTTTTTTTTCATTTGTTTGGTTTTTTTTTTGCACTGCAACATTGCATGACTGAAATAATTTACTTTTATATCTGGTGCTGATATTGGAATCTGAACATTTCTGGTATAAAATAACTCTAGGCATTTTAAATACATTTTATGTCCAAGTGGAAGCCAGAGAAACCGGCTTCAGGGATCCTAAAGCACCCTGGATGTCTCATATTTCCTCTGTTCCAAGAGCGAGCCACAGCCATTCAACGCACAAGGGAAGAAATCTGCTCCAACTGCTGGGCAGTGGGGCGAGCACACAGCCAGCTGAATGGCTTCCCAGATCTGAGTGGCTGTACTTCCCGGGCTGGCTGCCGACCTGCAGGGCTCCCTAAATCACCCCCACTCTCCCACCCAGGCCCTGCTGAAGGGACAGAGTGGTGTTCGCCTCAAGATAAGCCTGCCCCCGCTGGATTGCACTCAGCTGGAAAAACAAGCACGTAACAGCCACTGGGAATGGGCTCTGCTTACATGGGAAGCCGTCCCAGCCACTGCTTTCACTCCGGTGACCTTTACTCCAGCACTTAAGGCTGCAAGGAGCTCGGCGATGTGGGAGAGGGGGAATAAAACAGTTTTCAGAATTTGGGTTGGCAGGGCTGCGAGCTACTGAGACCATGTGACTTCTGCAGCAAGAGGCCACTGTGAATAGGGGGCTCCCTCCTGTCAGCACAGGAATCCTGCTCAATGATACTTGTGCCTCGTTCTTTTAAGGCATATTTCTGATCATGGTGCTACACCTGTTCCTATGCTCCTCCCTAGGGTCCCTCACAGTGAGCAGTCACCTGGCCTACAAGATGCTTTCATCTTTCTGAAGGCTGGATGCTGACTCTGGGTTAGCTAATGGTTGGTCTGTGGACTTCAGCTTTTCTCATTTTGCCCACAGTGAAGAATGAACCCTCCACAGGAAGCTAGTCCGTCCTTATACGAATGCCTGTTTTCTTGTCAGCGTTTTAGGAGGTGGGTGTACGCAAAGCACCGCATTTCACTGGACTTGAGTTCTTATCTGGCTCCCATCCCAGTTTACAGATGGCAAAATGGCGGCAGATTTGCACCACGTCCTGAGCAAATCAGGGATATAGGGGAAGTCTGCCATAGGTGATGAGACTATATATCATTCCCTATCAAAACTCCGCCGTGCCCATGATTTTCAACTTGACTGGCTAAATATATATAAACATCTGTTAAAGGCTACCCTGCCTACTCAGCTCTCTTTAAAGTCACTGGATACACTTGAACACTGCATTTAGGAAGTAGATGATTTTATTATTGCTAATACTACAAAGTAGAATGCAGAACACTTGAAAAATTATAAAAGCTGTGGTCGCTGTTTTCTTGGGAGGAAATCCTCCATTTCTCAACCCTCCGTTATTACAAAATGAGTTTGGATCATTAGAGGGAGTCAAGAATTATTTTCCATCCCCAGAGAGAATGTCTCTTCAAAGGAATTTGTTCTTTGTCAGTTTGTTACACAGATGGCCTCTAACCCTGCTCTGTAGGGTTTGAAAGATCCCTTTGTGTAACGTGGAAGGCAGCCGTGGCCTGCTTCCCTATTATTCTATCTGATGGCTCTATTCATGTGCATTTAACCTGCATTTGGTAGGTAAAAATGAAACACACTGTTTCTAATTTACTTACGGGACAAATAAGTTAGCAAGTCTCTAATAATAGTCTTGATACCACCGGGGGTGAATGTGTCTCTGATTAGAATAATACACAATGTCTATGAGACAATTTCATATCCAAGCAAAACATCTACTATTTGGTGTCACCTGAACCCATCCATGCCTTGCCTCGCATCTGTGGTAGCTAATCAATTACAAAGTGAATTGAATCCTCAAATATTGCAGAAATACTTTGCTGCTGAAAGCTTTCCAATCTATAGAACATATTAGCCTTTGATATTTCAGAAACCTAGCCACCTTATTAACCTGCAATAGACATGGTAATTCTTACTCACAGAGGAGAAAAATGGAATCCTCTCAACTTAATATATCAATGAACACATGAACAAACAAATAGGAAATTGAAAAGACTGACTCAGAATACTATAGCCTTACACACAGTGTATGAATCCTATGTAGATGTTGATGATTTGATTTACTTTCCATATCAAAAGCATTATCTTCCCTAAGGCAATATTAGACTAGTTTTTAATGTTAGCAGGCCGAGTTATGAAAATGACTTTAAAATAAATGTAATGATTTTTTACCTTAAGTTCTATTACATGAAAACCTACATGAAACCAGATGAATGTTAGCTAACTACTCTGTATTAGAGGTTGGTTGGACTTAAAAGTGGTAATGTCTTAATTGCCAATATTGCTGCCTTGACTATAGTAGTGAAAAGTTTGAGAGACCAACATTTCAAGATTAATGTGCTAAATTAACAACTCACAACTTCGTGCACTCCCTTGTAATGAATCATGTTGAAGAGAGGGGAAGTTTATATTCAGGGATACCTCTTACATTTTCTAGGATTTCTTGGACCTTGTTAATTTAAATCTTACTCTCAATACATGCATGTAGCCAAGATAATTACTAGAAGGCAAGATCAAAGCCAGCATATTATAGTCCTATTCCATTTTCTGCCGATGTGAGTGATCGCCTGTCCTTTGATGTTGTGTGCTTCTACAGGGAAAGTGCAGAGGATAAAAATACTACACCATGTAATCTGGCATTTATCCCATGAGAGCAGAATTCCAAATTGTGACACATGTCAAGAAGTTAAAAAAAAAACTTAAAAGAGTCCTATGCTTTATAAAGTGACACACTCTGCATTTAAACACCATCAAACATCATTTTCCATTACAAATTTAGTCCCTGATATAAAATTCAAAGAATTTTTGTAACTTTAGTAGAAGAAAATAGTTACCATATTTACTAGCAATTACATTAAACATGTGTCTGAGCCTTTATCCCTCCTAATGAGGGTTGTTGAGAGGAAGCAGACACAGAGCGTGCACACACACACATATTTGTGTTCGTACATCCATTCAAGGACCCTGAGTCAGTCCGTGTGTTCTCTACACATATGTCCAGCTGGTTTCAGTTTGCTATGAATCTTCTATCACCTTAAGCCATGAGGTGGAGCAGCTGGCAGATTGCTGGACGACTTCTTGTAGATTAGAGGCAAAGAGTTCTTGGTCTATAATATTACTTTTAACAAATTTTCCCTTATGGTCTGTCTCTGGAAATGTTCTTTTGAATACTAAATAGTGTTAGTCTGATCTTTACTCTACCTGATAGTAACCTTTCCTGTCCTAGTTTATCTTTTAGAGATAGATTAAATGTGTGTGTGTGTGTATGTGGTGTGTGTGTGTCTGTGTGTGTGTGTTTCATTTGCTTACATGTACATGAACCTAGAGTATTAGTACATGCAGTATTATTTCTAAATTACCTTTCCTGGTAAATCAAACTCAGTTCTTGCCTTTCTGAAGGGAGATATCATTTTTTTCAATCCTCCCTAAGTTCCTAGTTGATTCTGGTCCATTCCCTTTTTGATGTGAAGTCCTCCAAGGTATGGTAAGCAGACATAAATGTTATGTCAGGAAAATGAAAAATTGTTTAGGCCTCATGGCTGTCACCTTTAAAGCAGAAAGCCCAATATTGAGAAAATTGGTTTGATGGAATATGACTTAGCCCACACACTTCACTTCAAGTCAAAATCAAAACTATTTTTATTTTGAAAAATAATGGCTTTCCTTTTTCTCAGAAACCAAGTTTTCAAGAATGTCTGATTCCAGAATGATTGCAAGGTGTGGTCATGAACGTGATTACACAAAACTGTGTATTTCCAACTTAACATTCCCCAAGTCCAACTCCCTGCTTCTCCCTTGAGAGCTGTTTTGGTCTCAGTTTTCCATGTCCACACATAGCACATCCATCCATCCTTCCAATTGCTCTAAAGTACCTGGACCAAGCTAGACTTTCTTTATTGTTGGGCACACACCATTTGCAAACCATCAGTGCACTTTGTCCAGTATCTGACTGCATCTGGAGGTCAACATCCCCATCTCTCATCTGGACAATTGCATTACCCTCCTAACTAGTCGCCTTGCAGTCTGAGCAGTCCTATTGCAATAAAAGAAAAGTAGGTAACTTCAGTGTAACTTCTATGTGCCATTTTAGGACTTCCCTTCTCACTTAGAATAACATGTGATGTCCTTAGTTTGGCTTAAGAGATTCTCTTGATTTGGTCCCATCCCACATCTCAGGTTCTTTTCCTCCCAACTCCCTAACTCGCTCTTCCTTCTATCCCCTTGTTTGGATCTATATTCTAATGTCATCCTTTACCAAGGTTGCTTTTCCTCACCTCACTAACTACAGTACCGCCTGCCTCATCGCATAATTCTATGTCCTCAATTCCCCCCCGCCACTATAGCCCTAATTTTCAAATGATGTACTCTCTAGTTTTCAGTTATATCTGCTTTTCTCTGCTATAATGTAAGCAACATAGGACAGTGGCTTTTACTTTATCTGTTATTGAATCCTGATTGCCTAAGCTGTGTTTGGTACTAACTATCAGCAAATATTGGGAGATTAAATTAATGAGTTGGTAAAATAATTTTGACAATTACTCCAAACATGCTAGCTATTATTTCTATAGAGATGAACCAAAGTACAGTAAGAAGGATAAATTTTATAGAGAGAAGAATCTACTAAGCTGGATAAGCAACGAAACGGCATATTAAGATTGTAGTAACAAAATAATATTTTAAGTGTTTTCAAAAGATATTTAAATTGGTTAAAATTAATCTAAACTACTCAGGTTTATATATCTCTTTTTGTTTTCAAGTATATTCTTGCTCTATTATTCCTCCATCACTTCAATTTTGGCACCGTTAAAAATGATTTTTCCTATACATTATGCTTTAAACTTAAATTATAATGTTTTTTGCTTAGTACATTTACTGTGACTGTGTGGTGAGGAAGAGCCTCAATTTTCTTTTCTCTTATTATTACTAGAATGTGTGTGTTTTTCTTTCACTGGGTTGACAGCTGCCCACACTCAAGGCTGTATTTCCCAGTCTCTGTTGTAAGTAGATGTGGCCACACAACTATGTTGCAGTCAGTGGAAGTATTGTGTCTGTCACTCATGTCTAAAAGGAATGTATGGGCCGTTTGTGGAGCAGACTAATAAATATAAACTAAAATTTGTTTTTTTTATATAATAAATTTGCAGCTGGGAGGTGGGTGCCCAGGCAGCCTCTGCAGTATCCAGTCTCAATCACTCCTAAATGTAGTCGCGTAATGACATTCTTGCCACTGAGTAGAGTTGATGGATGTGTGTCATTTCTAGGTATGGAACTTACAACATTGCATGCATGTTCTACTTTGCCCCCTTCCTATGAACTGAAAGGTGGACATGCCTATGTCCCAGGTTCCACAGTATGAACTCAGACCAGGAATGATGGAGAAAAAGGTGAAAGGAGTCTGCCCCTTACTGACCTCTCAAGCAGAAAGCAGCAGCTTATTCCACTTGGAACATTGAGCATAAGGAGAACAAAAGTCTTTCCTCCTTCATCACATATTTGGGATATGTAATAGCTTAGCCTTTGACCCTAAATAAGGCACATTTCCTTACCCTTCAACTTTCCTTCCATTTAGAATGTGAACTTGCAATGTTGGAGCTTGAGCAGCCATCTTGGATGATGAGGTTAAAAAATGACATAAGGAGCCAAGAGTACTTTAAATCTTGAAACACATAGGAGCCCTGAGCTTCATATCCCCAGACTTTATGTGAACAAGTGAAAAAAAAGTGGCTTTATTTTATCCACTTTTATTTTGGGTTTCTACCACTTGAATTGATTCTAATTACAATTAATAAACCATGTTATACTTCCTACTGACTGAATTACAGATGTTCCTTGACTTAGGATGGGGTTACATCCCAATCAACCCATTGTAAGTTGAAAATATTATAAGTCTGAAATGCATTTAGCGTGCCTAATATACAGCTAGCCTGGCCTACCTTAAACCTCCTCACAACACATACATCTCAAGAGTAATTGCCTTCCTCTTCTCACCAGAAGCAGCAAATGCAGCTGGGCATTTTGTAGACATGATGGGATGCAAAAACACAATGTCAAAAAGTGCTGGCCACACAGTACACTGTAGAGTGCCATTGTTCACCCTGGAGACCACATGACTGCTTGCTACCTCCGCCCAACATCATGGGAGTATTATACCGCATATCCTAGCTGTGAAAAGATCAACATTCAAAATTCAAAGTGCGGTTCCCCTGAATGAGTATCATGTTCCCACCATTGTGAAGCCAAAAATCCTAAGTTGGAGAACCTCTGTATTTACGTCCTATCAATTCTTTTAGAGTCGTTTTAGAAGCAACTGTGCTGTGGCCATGAAGGCTGCCCCCAGCCTGGACCTCAGCGCACTATTTATCGCCCGAGAGCATGGCTCCTCCCCAGGCCATCCTTCCTCATGAGTTATGATGTCACATGTAAGAGGGAGTGGGCATTGTTCAAAACCTGAGATACAGGAGTTTTCATTACCAAGTTTCCATTTGTCTTGTTGGAAGAGTTGCCTATCTCTTTCCTGGGATATCCCTAGAAGATGAATTTGTTGCAGTAAGATAAAGGAAACTTCTTTGAAAACCACAGCCAAAAACTCAGGCCAGTTTTAAAGTGTATTTCCCACACATTATTGGAGCAAGTACAGTTAAATTTTAGTGTTCAGACACAATCATTGCTATTACTTTTTAATAGAATCTGGTGTAATATCTCTGAAACAGAGTTTCAGTTTCCAAAATCCCCACCCTCCCACCTCACTCTACCTTTATGTGGAATCCCTCTGAAGATAAGGAACCAGAATTGTCTCCGAACTCACTTTCCGTATCTCGGGCCAAGATTTGGATTTTTCATATAGTTGGGGGATAGTCTTACAATCCTTCTCATTTTAGAACAGGTTTCTATAACCATAATCAAGAAATAATAAAAATTAAATTGATACACTGATATATATATATCTGGAAGAACCCTTCTCTTGTTTTATTTAGCTATGAAAATAAAGATTTGGGTCCGTTTTAAAAATAGCAGGCAATTAATAATTGACTGTATTTTGAAAATAACAGTGACAAGTAAGTGATGGACTAAAATAATTTCAGTCTAATGTGAATGAATATAACTCATATTTTGTGCTACACTACAGTTTCTGAAACATTTTAACAGCAATTATTGCATTTGGTTTTCACTGCATTTCTATGAAGCAGAGTGAGCAGCTATTAGCATATGACATATCTTTTATATGTGTAACCTAAGGCTCCTACAGCTTAAGCAACTAGATAGCTAGCACCCAGCAAAGGTAAGTTTCCTGTTCCAGGGCCTGCCATCTTTCTCCTGGCATAGAGAGTATAAATTAATAACTGAAAGTCTCTCTCTGGAAGTTTGCATTCCAGTCTAACTGCACATATGGAAAGATGGTACCAATGATACAAAAATAGAATATATGAGTGCAGGTTCAATAAGACTTCTGCTTGCTTCACTGGAGTTCTGGTCAGTAGAGGAAGCGTACTTCAAGCTCAAGACATGAAAGACATTAATTAAATTTTTAGTAGAGTTCGATTTTCCTGATATGACTTCTTCCAATGCAAATTTTGCTTTTACTTTCAAGAGCCAGAAGGTAAACCTATACGGGAAAATATTACTCAAAATTATCATCATTATAACAATTACTATCACCTATTATATTTTAAGTGAGAAAGAGAATGCTTTTTTTATATGTATTTATACAACTGGAAATTTAGTATTTTCCCTTTTAATATATTTTTATTGATTCCAGAGAGGAAGGGATAGTGAGAGATAGAAACATCAATGATGAGAGAGAATCATTGATCGGCTGCCTTCTGCATGCCCCACATTGGGGATTGAGCCCACAGCCCAGGCATGTGCCCTTACTAGGAATCAAACTGTGACCTTCTGGTTCATAGGTTTGATTCCACTGAGCCACACTGGCCAGGCTAGGGACACCTGTTTATCTAACACCAGTAGAATGGTGGATATCATTTTGGCCTGTGCATCTATGATAATGTTCATGGAGAAGAATATCTTTTCTTTTGAAAACTCTGGGGAAATCATCCAGATACAGAATCTGTGTGTGGCCTGCTGCCTGAATATTTTAATCAAAGTGCCTATTCTGTATTATCAAGCAAACAATGATTTTTTTTGTTGTTTAATAAAATTTAATTTTTCCAACAAATCTGCTTAATTGGAAGGCTTGGCATCTTCTGTAGATAGTTCCTTTAATGATTACTCCCATGCCCCTTAAGCAATTATTTCTTAAAGGAGGAACTTATCTGATGCAAATGCCTTGAATACTATTCAGGAATTTAAGAGGAAAATTAGGAAGTTTGAAAAGGGGTTGTTGAAGCAGCTCAGAAATCACTGTAAATGTATGAAAATGTATACTTCCCCCCTTTGCTTGAGCAAACGGCACAGAAACCTACATAAATGGTGCATAAAGCTTTCATGACTTTGGGCCCTAGGCTACATATTTAAGTGGTCCCTACTGTATTCACATATACACAGTGGCTTTGTGTATGAGGAATAGCAATACTAGCAAAACAACCATAATATTATTAGCATGATTTTATTTGTATTTTTATGGCTCTTTGACTAGTTTGACAACTACCTACTGGCTTTTAAGAAATGCCTAAAAATGCCAGTTATACATACTTTATGTCGGAGAAGATAGACAGCTTTCCTTTTACTCAGGGGAGCATCTATAGGGAAGCTTCCCAGACAGAAATTTAGGGCTCTGGAGTTACAATGAACATTCCATATACAGGCTTCCTGGTTATCAATTAATTCAACTGACTTCTTCATCAATTTTTCTCCCCTTCAGTCTTGATGGTTTTATGACCTAGACCCAGGCAATACCCTTAGGCGGTCCATGTGATAATTGACACATTTTCTAACACGGTATAGTGATGCCCAAGTCACTGCTTTCAGGCCCTGACTTGAGCTGATTGGAGTCTGCAGCAGGGGGCCTTCATCTTCATACATCAGAATACCCTGACAGCTCTCCCAGGCAGGGCCCGGCGACTCGCTCCCCCAGGAAAATGGATGCAAACGCCTCCAGAACATTGTAATGGTTGCTAGGCATCACAACGGTGACATCTTTATGATAAACACAGTATGCAGAAGAAGGTCTAATAAAAGAATAACAAATTATTACATCCAGAGGGCAATTTTACAAGATTAACGGGTGTAATAAATTACTTCTAGAGTCAGAATACCAGGTTACCTTTTAAGGTATTTCACAGTGGAGACAAAATGAACTGGCCTATAAAACCCAGAGAATGTAGGAGAGGATAACAAACTGCTTCTTCACATTTCTGAAAGATAGCCACAGTACTTGCCTTATACGATGGGGAGTTCGGCAAGTAATTATTGTAAAATAGGATTATGCATGAAAATTCAAGCTAAGGTGTTTATTTTTTTTTTTCATGTTGCTTTTGGACATTCAGTAACATTGCAGTATACATGCTACCAACTTAATCAAAAGCTTGTAGCATTTTATTTTTAAAACAATTTCAATACATAGAATATTATATAGCAAATGCCAGGACTCAAATATACTTCATAATAGTTATCAGAAGTTTTATTGTTTCTATAAAAGGCAATGAATTTCTTTACTTGATGATTTTGATCAGGTGTTCAAAAATTAAAAGTAAAATATGTCTCCATTTCCCTATTTAATTTAATTTTTTAAATCAATGTTTCCTTATTTATTCTTACTGTATTTATATTACAAAAGTGAGGGAATAAAGAATTCTGTTGCTGAAACAGTGGAGACATGCCATTTATGATAAATAGAATTATTATTTTAATTATTAAAAGACTAGTAGTTATTCAGATATTTCCAGTGATGGTCTAGTTTTTCCCAAGAAAATTAAAAGAAATTATAAAGGGAATGGAGGAGAGAAAGAGATGGAGAAGAGAGAAAAAAGATGAAAGGAAGGGAGGGAGGGAGGCTGAGAGTGTGGGAGGCAGGAAGTCAGGCAACCCCTGAATCTCTCCAAGTCTTATCACCTTCCCAAATGTCCTGATACCTGCAGTTGAAAAGTTGAGTTTCTATTAAAATATTTTTAAACTAGAGGCCCGGTGCACAAAAAATTGTGCACTTGGGGAGGGGGGCTCTCTCAGTCTGGCCAGTGCCCTCTAGCAATCTGGGAACCCTCGGGAGATGTCTACCTGCTGGCTTAGGCCTGATCCCCTGGGAAGCAGGCCTAAGCTGGCAACCAGACATCCCTCTGGCAGCCCGGAGGGCCTCGGAGTCGGAAGCAGGCCTAAGCTGCAGTCGGACATCCTTAGCTCTGCTAAGGAGAAGCTCCCGCCACCACTGCTGTGCTGGCAGCTGGCAGCCTGGCTTGTGGCTGAGCAGAGCTCTCTCTGGGGGAGGGCACTGACTACCAGAGTGCAGCTCCTGCAATGAGCATCTGCCCCCTGGTGGTCAGTGTGTGTCATAGTGACCAGTCATTCCCAGTAGTTCTGCTGTTAGGGTCAATTTGCATATTACTCTTTTATTATATAGGATAGAGGCCTGGCACATGGGTGGGGGCCAGCTGGTTTATCCTGAAGCATGTCTCGGGTCAGGGCGGGGTTCTTGCTGGGGTGTCTGGCCAGCATGGGTGAGTGGCTGATGGCTGTTTGCAGCAAGGCTGGCTAGAATTTATTTAACTTCTAAAGTTGAAGCTTTGTTGCTTTAACCAGAGCCCAGGTCAGGTTGCTCCTGACAACCCAGGCTCCCAGTGCTTCCTTGAGCCCAAGGCTGGAAGCAGGTCTCTGGGGTTTATTTATCTTCTATAATTGAAACTTTGTTGTCTTAAAGTGGAGGCCACAGCTGGCCTAGGCAGACAGGAATCTTAGCTTCCTGCATTGCCGGGGCAAGCCTGTTGCTTGTTCCAGCTCCGTGGCTGTTGGCCGCCATCTTGGCTGGGTTAATTTGCATATAGCCACACTGATTGGCTGGTGGGCATGGCTTGGTTGGTGGGCGTGACTTAGGTGTAATGGAGTGAAGACCAATTTGCATATTACTCTTTTATTAGATTAGATAGATGCTTTAACTTTTGACTCATTGGATATAAATAATGTAGCCAGTCTTTATGGGTGGATATTTTGAGCCATTTGTTGCTGCTATGGGTAGGCAATTGAATTCAAGCTTGACCAAAGGAAGTGTTGCAGTAAAAAAAAAATATTACATTTCAATATCTTGTATTACTTTTATTGTAGTTCATGATGCTTGAGATCAGCGGTCTATTGGATTCATCTTCCTGTCACCATCCACCCTCAGAGTGCTCTCCACGGTGGCTGTCATATAGTGGTGACTTGTAAGTGGATGAGTGAATAAAGGGTGCAGTGTGCCAGGACCAACCCACTTCACATGGCTGAAAGGATGGTCTTCACCTGATCAGAATAATCGATATTCTTTTTGATTGATCTTGAAAGCTAATCAAGGTGATTTTGCTGACAGGACAGTTCTTACAGGTGGAGGAAGGGAGTGGGGGAGTTAGTACTGATAATACTGAATATAGATTGGAGAAAGAGTTGGGGAATAAATAATAAGGAAGGCATGAAGTTCCTCGGAAAGAATTGATTGTTATGCTTCTCGTTGGAAGTTATACAGAGAGAAAATGAAGACTCAATGAACTTGAATGCCTAGTGAACATTAAATATATAGATAGCTATTTGTGGGAACCATTACTCATTTTAAAAAAAAATATTTTTATTGCTTCTAAAGAGGAAGGGAGAAGGAGAGAGAGATAAAAACATCAATAATGAGAGAGAATCATTGATAGGTTTCCTCCTGCATGCACCTATTGGTGATCGAGGCAGAAATACAGGTATGTGCCCTGACTGGGAATCCAACTGTGACCTCCTGTTCATAGGTCAATGCTCAACCACTGAGTCATACCAGTGGGACTATTTTTTTTTAAATACAAATTGCTTTTTAAATTATTCTGCAGAGAATGCTTTTTTATGCATTCTATAGTATTCTTCCTCTCCTTGCGTAGATCCAACTTTCTGACTTATATCAGAAAAATCCTGTATGTCCGGTTTTCTCATCTGTAAAAATGGGAACAATAATAATTAATCTCAGAGATGTTGTAAAGATTAAGTGTTTTGGCACATTGAATGCACTTACAACAGTGTTGGATACATCTTACACCCTAAACAGTGTCTTAAGAAAAGTGTTCTTTATGAGAGCTATTATCCTGACTTTAAATTTGGTTCATGTAACATTGATTTCAAATTTGGGGTCATCTAGGCTTTCCTAGGAATATTTTAGCTAATAAAGGTATTTACATCTTATCTTGTAAATGGAAGAAAGCGTTCTTACTCATATTGAATACACTGATAGCAATATGGTTTTCTTTTATTGGTGTTACTGCAGTTGTTATTGTTATACAAATTCAATTAAAAGAAAAGGTTGATTAGCTCTGAGTCTTTAGGAACTAATTAGCACAAATTAGTAAAAAATACTATTTCATCATTATGTAATAAATATTCATTTGGTACATGAAAAATTCACAGAATGTATGCATAAGGGAAAAGTAGCGGGAGTTCTGAAAAAAGGCAGGGTGAACTATTAGGTTATGTTTCTATAAATAAGTAGTAGACATTTCTGAAGGAGGAGGTTTTAGGTTTCTATAACTCTATTCCCCAGGTTGCATGCCTAATAAGTGCTGAAGATTAGCTCATTTTCAGTGTTCTTTATAATGTTTTGCATTTGGCTTGGAGTAAAGAAAATATTCCACTAGCACCTGAGCCAAAAAAATGTCTTTTTAGCTCTTATTTCAGTAAAACATTCTATGCACTTTACAGTAATTAAATATAGCCATAATCCATGGATCAGTGGAAAAGATCACCAGTTTTTCCACTGGATAGTAATTCTACCATTACACGCAATGATTTTGATGTTAATATGTCATATGTAAAGAGTCCTCTATCTGAGAAGCTCAAAGTATTTTATGAACATTATGCCGATTAATCCTACATGACAAGTGTTACTATTCCCAGTATACAGATGAAGACACAACAGTGAGGCGGCTGTGCCAGCAAATGACTTTGTTCTATGTCTTTGGAGAAAGAACTGTGTATCCTATCCAAAGACTTTTCTATTATGAATGACTTGGAGACTCATTTTTTTTGGAGAACTGCCGAAAAGGTATAGGTCAGTGACAGTTTTTGAAGTTCTTGAAGCTAAGTTAGTCTCTGCTTGAGAAGCTGAAGCAACATCCTTGAAATTGTTACCCTAGCATTCTTACTATTCTGAATTACCAACAGGCTTGAGACACAAACGAGTGCTGAGAAACCTTGCTTTATTAAACGAGGGCATCTTTTTGCGAGATCTTGCTGCCTAACCTTCAGGGAATGGGCCCGGGTCTCTCCCTCTGCTCTTTGGATGGGAATTGAGTGCAATGCTGGGACAGCTCACCTTGTGACCTCTTTGTTTCCATCCATCCTTAGCCTTCCACCTGACCTCTGATCTCCTGTTTAGTTTAGTTCCATCAATGTTGGGGTTTTATAAATGTTGACTTTTATTAGATTTTTGATTTGTGGCCTTTTTCTTGACCTTTGCTCTTATGGAGTTTAAATCTTCTAAATAAAGCTAAGAAGATGGAACTCACCCTCTAAGAATCATTGAGTAAATAAAGAAATGCCACTTGTAGAGCAAAGAAGAGTCCAGGACAAACTCCTAATAGCCTAAAGACCGCTGAAATACATCAACACTTGCAATGTTGTACGAAAAGTAAAAACTGAAAGCAATCCTTTTCTGTAAAATTCTGATGAATACTCCACTTAATGTCATATTAAATGATAAGAATATCATAATTTTTAATATCAGAATTAACATCAGTGCTCATGTCTACAAACAAATGCCAAACCTATGAAAAGAGCATTCTATATAAACTTTTTTTAAATTTAAAATTGGTAAATTTTAGTTTTAGCATCTTAATGGTACCATAATTAATGAATTTAATAACTGTTAAACATTAGTTCATTTTAGGCCTATAGGTTCGTCATAACATTACACATTTGAAAATTATACTTTCATGTAATTAAATCATCGCAGCCACCTTGCCTCAGTGATTATAAGTCACTATCAGTCCATTGTAAGATTTCAGAACTTTATAAAATGTAAAATGGTGCATCTTAAAATTGGTAAAATATGATAATCACTATCATATTAATTCTATCTCCAAATATCTTTTGATATATCTTTCTCCTTTAATTCCCATTTCCCTTGTCTGAGTTTCTTTACTTCTTATCTGCATATCTACACTAATAAAAGAAAAACATGCAAATTGGTGTCACTCTGCTATGCTCACCAGCCAATCAGATGGGTATGCAAATTAACCCAACAATGATGGTGGTTAATTTGCATGCATAGGTGCCCAGCGACCTGCGTCCTGGGAACATCATTGGCACCCAGGTCACTCCAAGATAGGCCCTGTGTGGGCCCTGAGGAGCATAGGAAGGGCCTCCTGGGCAAGGGTGGAGCTGGGAGTAGGGGGCCCTGCCCAAGCCTAAAACCTCAGCCAGAGGCATCAGGCCTGGGCAGGCAGTGGAGCCAGCAATTGGGAGGTCTGGAGGTCTGGGGGTCCCCTGCCCAGGCCTGATACCTGGCCAGAAGCATCAGGCATGTGCAGGGGGCCGAGCTGGTGATCGGTGTGAACTACAGAGGAAACACCTTTTCTTACTGCTCATTGGCTAAGCTCCCTGTATGCCACTGGTAATATTCTTAGTAACTTGGATAATAAGTATCCAAAAAGGCGATCTAGGATTTTTCCACCACACTCCTGGAGAAAAAAAACAAAGGTCCCTTGCTGGAGGGCTAAGAAATATCATATCCTATCCTAGCCAGCTTGGCTCAGTGGATAATGCCTGGGCATGCCAACCGCAGGGTCTGGGTTCAATTCTGACCAAGGGCATGTACGTAGGTTGCAGGCTCCTCCCTGGCCGGGGCCCAGGTCAGGGCTCATGTAGGAAGCAACCAATCAAAGTGTTCCTCTCACTTTGATGTTTCTCTCTGTTTTTCCCTTCTCTACCACATTCTCTAAAAATCAGTGAAACATATCCTCAGGTGAGGATAAAAAAATAATAGAGAAATGTCATATCCTATGAAAGACATCTTGAACATGCCTATAGAAAGTTGTCATTTTTTCATGGTGAAGGGACTGTAGTCCATGTTGATGAAAACACCTTGGTGGCTGTGGTGACTGGCAGTGGCTGCAGCAGCAGGGCAATGGGGCTGGTGCCTTCCCCTGACCAGTCCCATCACCTCCCACAAAGGGAGGTCAGATTATAGCTTAGGCCCCCTCCCAAGGGGAGCAGGGAGCAGGGAGCAGGTCTAAGCCATCAGTAGGACATCCCCTGAAGGCTCCCAGTATGTGAGAGGGGGCAGGCTGGACTGAAGAACCCCCCCCCACCACCCAGTGCACAAATTTCATGCACTGGGCCCCTAGTACTACATAATAAAAGGTAAATATGCAAATCAACTGAATGGCAGAATGACCAGTAGCTATGATGCTTAATGAAGGAGCTGCCCTGTGGTGGTCAGTGTGCTCCCACAGGGGGAGCACTGCTCAGCCAGAAGCCAGGCTCATGGCTTGTGAGCATAGTGGCAGTGGTGGGAGCTTCCCCCGCCTCTGTGGCAGTACTAAAGATGTCCCATTGACGGCTTAGGCAGGTTCTTCCACTGGGGAGCAGTCCTAAGTCGTACATCCCCTGAGGGCTCCCAGACTGTGAGAGGATGCATGCTGGGCTGAGGGATGCCCCTGCCCCGTGTGCATGAATTTTGGGCACTGAGCCTCTAGTTATCCATAACTTTCTAACTTATTGCCTTTCCTTTAGCTTCCATTCTCTCTGGTCCAACCTTTGCAATGTTGGCTGAGTAATGATCTAACCAACTGTTTATGTTACATTGCTGTTTCTAATGCTGAAATGATTCTACTTCTTGACATTGAAAACTTGATCTTCATAATTTAAATTCTGCATATCTCACTTCCAACTTCATAATTTCCTTAGCTAGTCTCAGATTTTCTGACCTTCTTGAAGGTTAGCCACTTATAGTATTACTTACTGGTTAGAGATTTTTTTTTCCCAAGACTGTACAAGCTTATCATTGTTTCATAATACTCAGCACATTCCATGCCTTTTACATACCTATTTGATTTGTATTTATAAAGTAACACTTTCTCATTGAAACCCATGAATGGCTGCCTGTCTTAAACATTTCTAATGTGTGTTACCCTTTGGACAAAGAGTTTAACAAATTCCAGATCATTTACTCAGTACATGTTGAGTCTTAATTAAATTTCACATTCACATTCAAAGACATAATAATATACATATATTCTGAAAATGATTCTAAAATCAATTAAAGTAATAGCTGAATCTGCTTTTTCTCATTCTACTTTGTACATCTAGGATATAAATTAGGAGCACTAAACAGAGTTTTAATGAACCACAATGAAAATAAATTGAATTCATACTTAGCATTTTAATTTGAGCTTTACGTATAGCTTAAGCTTGTATATATGTAGGGAGATATAGATACAGACATAGATATAAGTATGTATGTTTTAGTGTACACTCAAAACGTTCATTTGCGGGACTTAATTTTGTAATGATGACAAAATTTTTTTAAATATCAAAAGGAATCTAAGGAAGAAATAGATTTCTAGTGAAATAAATATTTTATATAAAAACTATTGTTACTGTAGATAACTGAGAAACAAGTTACTGAGAAGCTTTATTTGAAGATAATTTGTTATATTTGTTTTTTAAAATAAATTTTATTGATTTTTTACAGAGAGGAAGGGAGAGGGATAGAGAGTTAGAAACATCAATGAGAGGGAAACATCCATCAGCTGCCTCCTGCACACCCCCCACTGGGGATGTGCCTGCAACCAAGGTACATGCCCTTGAACAGAATCGAACCCGGGACCTTTCAGTTTGCAGGCCAACGCTCTATCCACCAAGCCAAACTGGTCAGGGCTGTTTATATTTTTTAAAGTTGCATAAGAAAAGGAGTTATTATAGTTTTTAAAACCTCTTTATTTACACACTCTTGTTTCCTAGCCCCAGAGTCACCAAATTACTGGAGTGGAAACACTGATTTTAGAAAGTGGGTCATTACTTTTTTATAGAATTATAAAGAACTATTTTATTTATATCCTGTAAAAAATAAATATTTTGTATGAGGATGTCACTTGAAAAATTTTGCCTTTTTATGAGTAATCTATATGGACAAAGTGCCTGTTTTTATACATTTACTCACCTAAACTTTTTTCTAGTTAGGCCAGTTCATGGATATACCATACTACTTCTCTTATTTTGCTTGTTATGTACAAGGGTGGGCAAAGTAAGTTAACAGGTGTCCGTACAAGAAACACAGAGTTTATTCTTGTATTATTTTTATTAATTATTGTACTATTTATTTGGAAGGAGATACAGCACAGTCCATAACAGTGCTCAATCTAAAGATACCTACATGACAACACTTCACAAAGCCAGTATCTCAGTTTGTGACTATATTTGGAGACATAGGTAAAAGCAGGTCATCAAGGTAGACCCTAATCCAATGTGACTGGTGACCTCATAAGAAGAGCATATTGGGACAGAAATACGCATAAATGAAAGACCGAAGGAGAAAATAGGCATCTATCAGCCAAGCAGAGAGACCTTGGAAGAGAACAACCCTGCTGGCACCTTGAGCTCAGACTTCTAGCCTCCAGAATAGTGAGAAGCACAAATCTACCAAAACTGTTCATCCTAGGTAGTCTTCAGAGTTCACCTCAAATATTGTTTCTTCTAAGAATGTTTTACTAACATTCACACCTCTATCATATTATTTACCTCATGGACTGAAATTGATAGTTTACTTGATTCTATTCATATTTACCAAAATATATTTGCTAGATAAATCCATGTCCATTCAACTTTGTATGCTCAATAATTTATATCAACATTAACCTAATGGACATACACATTTTTTTTTCTATAATGAAATAATACATTTCTGGGCACAAAATGAGCATAGTGTTGGGAAAAGTGTGAAATCTCTAAAATAAGTGAAAAGATTGCAGGTGATCCTATCAATGCTATATTCAATGTTGACGAGTAGGTCCTTGGAACTATCTTATTCTATAGGTTTCTGTTTCTGTCATTGTTTTTACCTTTTTTATTTTGTAGTTGTTTTTTTTAAATATATTTTATTGATTTTTTACAGAGAGGAAGGGAGAGGGACAGAGAGTTAGAAACATTGGTGAGAGAGAAACATCGATCAGCTGCCTCCTGCATGCTCCCCACTGGGTATGTGCCTGCAACCAAGGTACATGCCCTTGACTGGAATCGAACCTGTGATGCTATATCCACTGAGCCAAACCAGTCAGGGCTGTAGTTTTTAGAGATAGACGTTAACTTGTATAGGGATGATGCTTATTACAAATAGTTCCTATTTATAAAGATGCTAGTGAGTTTTTTTTTCTGGTAACAATGCAGAATCCATTCTCTCTTAAGAAATTATTCCAAACACTACAATTTATTGCCCTTTGGATATTAAGAGTTATGCATCTACTTGTAAACTAATTTCAGTTTTCCTAATTGTGTGTGTCTTTGGATTTGTTTTGTACTTGCTTTAACATCTTGCTGATTCCTTCACTTATTAATGAGTTAAATTTTTGATGTACATTTTATATTTTTGTGAATTATACATTTGCCCTTTTTAACACAATTCTTTAGTGTAATATATTGACAAAAATGATCTCTATGAAATATGATAGTTCATCCAACTGAATCTTAAATATAAATTTACTTTCTATTTGCCAATTTTCTAGTTTATAAAAATATAAAAAGGCTGAACTTGTACTTTTTCAATAAATAATAAACAGTAAGAGACAATCTGCTATTATATTGAGATTGTTTTCCTTCTTTTCCTCCTTCTTTCCTTCCAATTACTTTCTGTTATTTTTTTAAATTATGCTAACTTTACTTGAAAGAAACATTTGTATTATCTGACCATCACAGGGCCAATAGCACTTTCTTCGTTTACTTTTATTCTTTATGGTTTTCTTTATGTATCAATAAAGTCATTTGAGTGAGGCAATTTCTTTAATTCATTTTTTCTATCCTGCTATTTGTGTACTGTTATCCTGAAATCTGCTTGTTTGAGGGTATTTTAATATACTTTTATTATATTTTGATTGGAATACATTTGGCCCAATTAGAAATGTGAAGTCAGAATGGGTGATAACAATGCTCACCCTTCACTTCAAATGATCTTACAGTCCTTTCAAGAAGAGGTCAAAGAAATAAGCCGTAACTCCTTAGCCTGGGGCTCTGAGGGATTTCCCTGCCATACTGGACATGCTTAGGACAGAAAAGGCTATTAATTTCACAAAAGATCTCTTTTTTAGTTAATATTTACAAGCAATTTTTATTTCATGCTCAATAATTTATATCAGCATTAACCTAACGGAAATATAAATATTTTTCTCTAATGAAAGAATACATTTAGGGGCATGAAAGGGACATAGTGTTGTGTACAGCTGTTCTGATTCTTTTTTGTTTTCTGTTTTACAGAAATGATTTTAATGATATCTCAAGTAATTATATGAAAAGATCCTTTTGGGGAGAGAATAAAAACACTACATGTTTTATTTATGGAGAATAATATGCCTTTTATTTGGGATAGATAATTAACTCCACTAATAAGCAACACATCTACATATTATTATTTGATGGACCAACATTCTTTTTTAAAAAGTAATGTTTTGTTAAATGTTTTTTTCCTTTAATATATTATTCTTCTCTGTGCTTAAATGCTGGATTCTTATCTCTATTTCATGGGCAAATATCTCTGGTTTGATTCAACATTCTCTTCTCAGCATTTATTGAATATTTTACTTAAATTTTCAGTTGAATACCTGTGCCAGGCATTCCGTAAAACAAAAAGACACAACTCTCCTCTGTAATGCAAATGTTTTGAGTAAATTATTCTAACATAAATTAAATGATTGAAAATAGAAGTCAGTATATTTCATAATAAGTTAACTTTGGATGACCATAGGGGACATAATCATCATAAAATGTATAATTAAAAAAGATGAAGGTAAAAAAATGGAGGTTTTTAGTAACATATGCCAGTAATGAAAATTAAGTATGTAAGTAATGTTAAAAAGTATTTTAATAATAAGTAACTTCAGAAGCACCTCTTCAGACACTCCCCAGCCATTAAAGAATATGTCCTTCATGGTACTATCTTCCTATCTTTCAGTGTTCTATGTCTTACTGCTATCGCTTTATGTGTAAGTGTGATTTAAAGTTAAAATATCAGCTAAATTGTTCTCTGTCATTTCCCTGCATCATGACTTTAAAAAGTTGAATCACTCTGGATCTTGGTTTTCATACTGCATTACTGTGAAGACCAAATGAATGAACATGTCAAATCAGTTTTGGACATGCAATTAAGGTAAAATCATGTTAGTCCACCTTTCTTATTGAAAGTACCTTACAACAAACTCTGCCTTGCCTCTTCTCTTCTCCTTTTATTATTACCACAACTTAAACCATTCTGAAATCTATCTTGGCCTCTCTGCCCATTTATTCAATTTACTCACTCAACAAGTATGTCCGGTAGCCAGTCCTACAATGGGCCAAATGCTGCTTTATACTCAGCACACACAACAGTTATTCTTCCAGTTAAGTTTCCCTATGGATAAAATATTATTTTAAAACTTAGAATTTACTTTGTTACATAATGAATTTAATGCCTTCTATGTCTTCACAGTGCCCACAAGTTGAGATGTGGATTCCTTAACCAGGCTTGTCTTCCTGAAGGACCTGGTCTACAGCTCACTGTCACATCGTCAGGTTTCCTTCCCAAACCTCCAGGACTATGTGCTTTAGTCTCACATGTCACCTCACCTACCTCATCTTCTAGGTGCCTTGTTTTTTCTGCTCAGCATTTTTGCTGGGTTTTTTTTTTTGTGTGTGTGTGTGTGTTTCTTATATTGGAAATATATGAGATTTCACTCTTGAACTGGAAAATATCTACTTGGTCTTCACATTTTACTAGTTCTTTTTAGTGTTCTCTGACTTCCACTTTTTACTGGGTGTGATTACTTATTTTAGATATGTGTTCCCAGAACAATTTAGGCCAAACTCTCATAGCATATTTTCTGCCCTTGTAAAACTTAACAGTGTGGAGAAGCAGCCCTGAACCCACACTCCATGCTGGCAGCCAGCTCCCAAAGAGAAACAGCAGCAGAAGGCACAGAATTTACATGAAAAATCACCAATAATTAAGATATTTACTCTCTCGAGGGTGTTTATTTACTTGAATATAGGAATGGTAAGTGAATAAATGTTTGGCCCTACTCCCAAAGCTTGCTCAGTTGTCTGTATCTATCGAGGAAAAAAAAAAGGAGTTTAGTAGGCACTCAGAAATGCTTGATGGACCTCAAAAGAGGCCGGGCTTGAAATAATCCATTAGGGATCAATTTATTAATTGATTAAGTCTGCTATTATTTGGTACTTTGTCAAGTAATGACCATATTTGAGATAATCTAGATAAAGCATTCATAGGTGAAATACAAATAGCCAATAATAAAAAAAACAACAAAGAAATGAACTTCAGAGTAAAAGGAGCTAGGGAAAGAAAGAGACCATTTAAATGACCCCAAGATTATAGCATTTTAGAAGCTGAGGGAGATTTCAAAAGGAGACATGGTCAATCGTAGGAAAGACTTGGTAAGTGATAGAGGATTTTGAGGATCTGGAAGACCTGTGCTTGATGAAGGTAGGAATTCCTGGAGAAAAAGAGAGTGATCTTGTAAGAGAAAGAAGGGAACATGTGTGTCACCAACATTGAGAGGAAACAGGAAAAGGTATAGAGGTGGGAGGAGAGCCCAGATATTCAGTATGAATTTTGGAAAAGAGTAGAAGGACCAGAGCATGCAAGGCCAGGTGAAGTGAAGAGAGTGATTGGGAGGGAACTTGGGAGGCCATGCTGGTAGCTGTGTTTATCACTGATGTGGCAGGAAATGGGTCATCTGCTAAGTGTGACAAGAGGGGACTTGCAACAGCTTGTGGTGGAAAAGCGAAGGGGCAGTGAGTGGGCTGGATCTAAGTTGGGGGCCGATGATTGTTAGGGAGACGTCAGGGTTTAAATGTTTCCCCAGCTCATTTAAAAGATGATCTAATTTCCAAAAGTGCCATTCTCACAACTGCTATGTAAGTGTGTACTGCAGTTTTGTTTTAAATTTTCTTTTTTTTAACCTAATCATTGTCTTTTAATAAAAAACAAAACTAAAAAGCCTTTGTTTCTGAATTGCCACAGCATTTGCCCCTGAAAATCTCTATGCTCTGCAGAATTATGTAAGGCTTTAGACAAGCATCTGCTTTTTATTAATGTTTGTTTATTTATGTCCCTCTTTATTATTTTATAAACAGTAGCACAGATAACAAAATTATGGATGGTTATTTTTGTTGGAGGAGTTTTAAACAGTGCTCAGCAAGAATAAAAACGTTTGCTGTCAGGAAAAGTTTCAAAGTCTGCTCTTTTGAGAAAAGGCTGGTTAATTTTCCTTTACTCGTGCAGGAAAGATGCTTTCTCCCATTTTTAAGTACAGGTGATGGAGCAGAAGGTTTCGGAGGGCCTTCTGAACATTAGACAGTGCAGATTTGGTGGTGGCACAGCGAAGAGAATTTGTCTGTGCTGAAATCTAGAAGGGCACAGACCTAATGCGGCTGTGCTTATATCTATTGGGTGATGTTTGAAGGAGATTTGACTTTGGGTGGCAAACACATAATGCAATATACAGATGATGTACCATAGAATTGTACACTTGAAGCCTGTATATGTATTTTTAAATTAATGTCACCCCCCAATAAATTTAATAAAAAATAATTTAAAAACACAACATTATGAAGGTTGATAGAGATAGACTAGAGATTAAAGATAAAATGTAATTGCCTAGCCAGTGTGGCTCAGTGGTTTTTTGTCGACCTATGAACCAGGAGTTCATAGTTCAATTCCCGGTAAGGGCATATGCCTAGGTTTCGGGTTCCATCCCCAGGATGCAATAGGCAGCCAATCGATGATTCTCTCTTATCATTGATGTTTCTATCTCTTCTTTTCCCTTCCTCTCTGAAATCAATACAAATATATTTTAAAAAAGACAAAGAGTAATTACAGTACTCAGGATTTTCAACATATACACATGGTGTTTCTACTGAGTAAATTTCAAAGATCTTATTGGTTTTATTCAACAATTCGTGAATGAATAATCTGATATATCCGATAGAAAGGAGTTCTGAGTTGCCATACAAAAGGAAAGACCTGTAGAGGCAGAAGAGGGTGGGAATCAGGAAGTATCCTGGACAAATCAGATTAGTGACGGCAAGGCCCCTGTCCGCTAGGGGATGCTAGAGGTCCATTAGGCAGAGAGATGGCCGAAGTGGTGCTGACCAGGCGATTCCTGGTGGACCGGCTTAAGTTCCATTTCTGTGGGGGCCCACACTGGGACTGAGCCTGAGTGTGCTGATGTGGGACTGAGCGTACGTGGCTCCATCTTGGGCCTGCCACCTTGGTTTAAACAGGATGCGTTCTTTTGCCTCCTCCCGTCATCTCCACGAAGAAGGTACTTCTCTAACATTTCCTGCTCATCAGCTGTGTCCCTGTTCCTTTTGTGAACTGGAATAGGTAATCTGACTTACGAGCTCAGGAGGGGAGATAGAATGTGTGACCAGCTCTCTGCTCCCACCTTTTTCCAGGAGCTCATTCACACGTTAAGTTTTTACAGGTGAGACCATCACATCACATAATCGGACCGTTATTCTCTGTCTGGGGCTAGATGAGCTCATCAATCTAACTTGGAGGTTCAGGATTAAAAAAACCATTGTTGCTGCACATGTAACTGAACATGTTGCAATATATATATATAAAATAATAAAAGGGTAATATGCAAATTGGCCCTAACAGCAGAATGACTAGGAATGATTGGTCACTATGACACACACTGACCATCAGGGGGCAGATGCTCAATGCAGGAGTTGGCCCTGGTGGTCAGTTACAGGGGGAGCTCTGCTCAGCCACAGGCCAGGCTGACAGCTGCCAGCACAGCGGTGGTGGTGGGAGCCTCTTCTGCCTCCTCAGCAGCACTAAGGGTGTCCGACTGCAGCTTAGGCCTGCTCCCCACTGGCAAATGGACATCCCCCAAGGGTTCCCGGGCTGCCAGAGGGATGTCTGACTGCCAGCTTAGGCCTGATTCCCCGGGAGCGGGCGTAAACCAGCAGGTGGACATCTCCTGAAGCGTCCCAGACTGTGATAGGACATAGGCTGGGCTGAGGGACCCACCTGAGTGCACAATTTTTGTGCACCGTGCCTCTAAAATATATATATATATATATATATATATATATATATATATATATGTATATATATATATTCAGTAATATATATATTACTGAAAAATGCTAAATAATATATATCCTCAAATTTAGCATTTTTCAGTAATAGAGGTGAAATTTTGCTGTCATCCACTGTTATGTATGTTTTTCTTGATGAATTTAGAACTCAGATAGGGAAGATTTGTTGTCAGTTGAGGATTGAGAAGATCCATCACCATCCTTCGCCAGAAAATGCCTTAATGCTAAAGTGGGCATAATGTAACAAAGACCTCCATCCACACTCTCCTTTCACAGTACTTAGCTCCTATCTCTGCTATAATTTATCTCATTGGTAAAATGGTTAATTTGTTTATTTATGATTTACCTCTATGCCCAGTTTCTTCTTTAGTGAGTAGCATATCATAGGTACTTCATAATTATTTGTGGAATAAATCAATGAATGGAATTCAAGATATTTTAAAATTGTTTCAAGTTTATTCCCTTTCCTATACCTTCAATTTAAAAATAACAAAACGTGAAGCCTGTCATCTGACTACAAATTATAGGCCTAAGTATTGGGAGTTCATATAAATATTTATCATATTATGGAGAACAAAATATTCAATATTTGAAGACTGATTTGTTATTTTACAAGTATTAGTTGTGAGTATGAATTTTAAAAAGGGCATTTTAATTAGATATAGTGATTATGAAGTACCAGAGATAGAAAATCATGTTATTAATCTCAAAGGGGGATGATGTGGAAATCAGAGGCAGTATAATGTAGATCATAAGAAAACTATTACCATTATTATTGTTGAAAATAAATGCTATTACCAAATGTAATGAAATATTTTATAGTTTAGAAGTTTATTCAGACTTTGATCTAATTAACTGTGGAAATTATGGATAAAGTGAAATTGGAACTAAAACTACAAAACCTTGTATTGATTTAATGGACAAACAGATCCAGAGCTTTATGTCCCTTAGCTTGAAACCGCATAGTTTAAAACCTTCATGGAAATAGCTGGCTTTCCAATAAAAGCTGCACACTCGTGAACACAGGGTTTTGAGTGATTTGAACCCACATTTTAAAAAAGAAAACTGGGTGTAACATAGGATAAAAAAACTCAATTTGAAAATTACACTAATAAAAGAGAAACATGCAAATTGGTGTCACTCTGCTACATCCCAAACCATGCCCACCAGCCAATCAGAGTGGCTATATGCAAATTAACCCAACCAAGATGGTGGCCAGCAGCCATGGAGCTGGCGAAAGCAGGAGACTTGGTTGGCCCAGCAATGGAGGAAGCCAAGCTTCTCGCTTGCCCTGGCTTGCTGTGGCCTCTGCTCAAGGTAACAAAGTTTTAATTATATAAGATAAATAAATCCCAGACACCTGCTTCTAGCCAGCCTCACTGGAAGCTTGAGTCACTGTGGGCCGTGGCCAGCCTGCAAAGAGCCATCAGCCCCTCACCCAGGCTTGCCACACCCTCATGGGGTGAGGGTCCCCCTGGGGGGCTTGGTCAGACTGCAAATAGCCATTAGCCCCTCACCCAGGCTGGCCAGGCACCCCAGGAGGGACCCCCACCCTGAAAGGGATATGGCCATTCTGAAAACTGCCCTCAGCCCCTCACCTAGGCTGGCTAGGCACCCTGGCAGGACCCCTACCCTGGTCCAGGACATCCTTCAGGGAAAATCAGCCAGCTCCCACCCATGCACCAGGCCTCTAGCCTATATGATAAAAGGGTAATATGCACATTGACCCTAACAGCAGAATGACTGGAAATGATTGGTCACTATGACACACACTGACCATCAGGGGGCAGATGCTCAATGCAGGAGCTGCCCACTGGTGATCAGTGTGCTCCCACAGAGGGAGCTCTGCTCAGATACAAGCCAGGATGACAACTGCCAGTACAGCAGTGTTGGTGGGAGCCTCTTCTGCCTCCTCAGCAGCACTAAGGATGTCTGACTGCCACTTAGGCCTGCTCCCCACTGGCAAGTAGACATCCCCTGAGGGCTCCTGGGCTGCCAGAGGGATGTCTGACTGCCAGTTTAGGCCTGGTCCTCTGGGGAGCGGGCCTAAGCCAGCAGGTGGACATCCCCTGAGGGTTCCCAGACTGAGAGAAGCCACAGGCTGGGCTGAGGGACCCCCCCCCCCAAGTGCACAAATTTTTGTGCACCAGGCCTCTAGTTAGAGTAATAAGAGTGAAAAGAATTTTTAAGTTATTCAAATATGAAGGCATAATTTATATGTCACCTTGAGGCTAATGCATATGTTAGACAGTTTATCAATTAGTTAGAAATACATTTCAGGGTACACACTATACTAAAATACATCCTTTCCTAGAAGCAAGGTAGGATTTTAGGGGGCTACAATTAATATAGAGTTATTAAATAACTCTATATCCCAATAATTCAAAAGTAATTGAAATCGGTAAATCTATTTGTACATATATTTTTAGTGCAAAAATATATTATTTAATGTGTTCATTCACAATTCACATGACTAGTATTTGTTCTTGATGACTTGATGTCATCTAAACTAATAAAAGCGAAATATTAAAATTAACCGTTTCTCCGAGACAGGGTAAGCCACGCCCACCAGCCAATCAGAGCGGCTGTATGCAAATTAGCCCAGCCAACATGGCGGCCGCCACTCC